>VWZO01004614.1:15398-61163 GCA_013396975.1 Bucco capensis | reverse complement strand
GTGTCCAAAGAAGGGCAGCAAATCTGGTGAAGAGGGTAGGGCTCAAGTCTTAAGAGGAGCAGCTGAGGGAATGGAGATTGTTTGGTCTGGAGGAGGCTCAAGGGTGAACTTCTCACTCTCTACAACTCCCTGAAAGGAGATTGGAGCAAAGTGGGGGTGAGTCTCTTCTTCCAGGTAACTAGCGACAGGGCAAGAGGAAAAGGCCTCAAGTTGAGCCAGGGGAGGTTCAGGTTGGATACTAGGAACAATTTCTTCCCTGCAGGAGTGGTTAGGCATTGGAATAGGCTGTCCAGTGGTGGAATCACCATCCCTGGAGGGGTTTAAAAGACATGTAGATGTGGTGCTGCAGGATGTGGTTTAGTGGTGACTTGACAGTGCTGAGCTATCAGTTGGACTTGATCATCTTAAAGGTCTTTTCCATCCAAAACAATTCTATAATTCTTCTATATTTTGCTATGTTTCTGTAATTTAAGAATGGTATGGTATCATCTATTCCAACACTTTTGTACTTTCTGTCCCTAAAAGTGAATAGTACAAAATAAAATACACATACTTAGTCCTTATGCTTGGAAATTTGGGTCCTTGCAGAGCAACTGTGATGAAGAAGCTGTATTTTAAAATATTAGCCTTGCTTTTCATTGAAGTGCTTATCTGCAGACAAAAAGAGTGGGAAATGAGATTGACTAAAATAGTTACAATATTCTGAACTAAACAGTTAAAACTAGGGAATTATACTGTCTAAAAGCAGGATACTCAAAGCCCTTGGAGGCTGGCATTCATGGTGGTGGGATATGGCAAAGTCCTAAAGCTGTTACTAATTCACATCTTGTTAGCAGCTAAAAAATGATGTATTTGCTTCATGGGGAAAAAAACAACATTCCAGCTTTGCCCATGAAACAAGTACTTGAGGTAGCACTTAAGAGATTTAACACTATTATGGTTATATATTGTAATAGGTATTTCTGCATAACATTAGAGCAGCCATTGTACACTGTGCTGATTCCTTGTGAAAATAACTTCCTGTGATTACTGTAATGAAATGTACTTTGCAGAGATAATGTGTTAGAACCTGATGCTTCCACAAATAGATAACTCTCAAAGTGGGGCTAGGAAAAAGAAAAATGCTCTCAGCTTGAAACCTGGTCCTGTGAGCACTTGCTGTAATTGTAACAATAATCTTTTATAGCAGTCTTGTCTTAATTTTTAGTGATGCCCCAAAGCAACTGAAGGGAAAAAAACTAATGGGGTAAGAAAAAAGAATGGTTTTTGCAGGAGCTTTTACCCCTTAATTGTTTATTCATGGCCAGGAGCCCCAGAACCAGCATACAGATGTGGTAACTGTGCTGTTTCTTTGGTAGAACTCAAACTAATAGACATCTGAAGGTTCAGTGCTGAAGATTAACTTCCTTAATTTTTATGAGTGATTTGTGGGCTTCCACACTCTTGAAAACTAGCCTATGTCAGTGAGAAATGTGAGGGGTTTTTATAAGCAATAAAATAGTAAAAGCCCACTGCAGCTGCAGTAGGAAAGCACTTAAGACTGCTTACAACCACCTGAATACCTGAACAAGTATCAAATGTTACAAGTACTCTTACACTGATGAAATTTATCTCCACTAGAATCTTTCTTCTACACCCATTCTGGAAAAGTCCAACTGGCAATATTAAAATACAGAAGGTCCCAGTGATAAAACTCCCTTGGCATAATTCTGAAGTGCTCCAAGATTAGGTGCTGTTGACAAGTGCCCAGCCTGAACTGTAAATATCTTCCTGAACATGAAGAGGAGAGAGAGCTGACACCAGGCAACACCATCAGTTTGGTGGAAGCACCAGGCCAGCAGCAAAGTCCTGGTAGGAGCCACCCTGGTGTCCATCACTCCTGTATCCCCTGAGACAAGCCTAAAGGAGCTCAAGTGTTGCAGCTGACGTTAAGCTCATGGGAGAGGAACTCAGGGCTGAGATCAGAGTCCCAGGAAAACCAGCAGAGGCTTCTCTGACTCTGGTTGGGTCAACATTTTGCTACCAGAGGTGACCTTATCTCTCTCTACAACTACCTGCAAGGAGGTTGGAGTGAAATAGGGTTAACAGTGAAAGAACAAGAGGAAATGGCTTCAGGTTGCAGCAGGGGAGGTTTAGATTAGATACAAGGAGAAATTCCTTTAATGAAAGGGTTGTTGAATCTTGGAATAGACTGCCCAGGGAGGTGCTGGAGTCACCATCCCTGGAGTTGTTAAAGAAACATTGAGATGCTCTCCTTAGGGCCATGGTTTAGTGGTATGGGAGTGATAGGTATGGTTGGACTTGATGATCTTGGAGATCTCTTCCAACCTTAATGATTCTGTGATTCTTTGTGATTCCTGTGCTCTGGCTATAGAAGAGTTGCTGCATTCTCCTGTCCTTTGTAACTCCTTTTTCCAAAGTTTTTTTACCCTTTGGTGAAGCAAGGCTACCTTCTTCACAAGCACTGATAATCCTAGCTAGGGAAATCTGGTCACAGAATCACAGATCTTTTCTTGTCCTACAGTGTGGGCATTTACTGATCTGCCTTTTATCTATTAATCAATATTTATCATATCTGGCTCTGTAAGAATAGATCCTAACACAATCTATTATAATGTCAAGCAGTTAAAAAATCTGGAGACAAACACTGGTCATGGTTGGACTTGATGATCTTAGAGGTCTCTTCCAGTCTTAATGATTCTGTGATTTATATGTTTGTGTATAGAGGCATTGAGGAAGAAAAAAACATTTGGCTAATATTTGAGGCTTGCTTGTTTATTTATGGCTTGTGTGCTGATTTTACCATGCTTTTGATTTGTACTTCAACTTGTAGCTTCTCCTCTTAAATAAAGATTAGCACAGAGAGAAGCAAAACACAAACAATATAATTTTCTTATGACTACTACGTGATTACCCCTAACCAGCTAAGCTAACAGACATGTAATTTTATTATCTTTGTTAATATCACTGTTATAATTCTGGGGAAATTGCACTCTCCCAGAGCTGAGATACTTGTGTGAAGCTGAAGTTTTGTCTCTCAGCCAGCAGGTGATGAAAGCTCCTACAGATGATTATCCCCACATGTCTTTCTGTAACATGTTCCAAAACAAAGTTAAATTAAATAGCTGGTAAATTCCCTCAAGAACAGTAGAGCAGAGTATCTCTGTAACATTTTCTCTGAGATTTTATTGTCATGCTCACTCACAGACAAGATGAGTCTCCTTTCAATGAGAATTTGTGAAATACCTTTAAATTACTGGAAGTGCTTACCTCTTATATTTCAGTTTGAAAAATGGTAGAAAATGAGTTTGGAAATAGAGGTAAAGCCAGAAGTTTATGCAGCCTATTTAATAGATAGGGATTGTTAAAATGCATAATTACTGATAAAGAGATGATACTCTGGCTGGAAACAATGTGCCCCTTCCAAAATGTTACAGAATCACAGAATCATTAAGGTTGGAAGAGACCTCTAAGATCGTCAAGTCCAACCATCCCTAGCACTAACATGCCACTAACCCATGGCCCTAAGTAGAGCATCTAAATGTCTCTTAAACCCCTCCAGGGACAGTGATTCCACCACCTCCCTGGGCAGCCTATTCCAAGACTTAACAACCATTTAGTAAAGTAATTTCTCCTTATATCTAATCTAAACCTCCCCTGGTGCAACTTGAGGCCATTTCCTCTCATCCTCTCACTGTTAATCCTGGAGAAGAGACTTACCCCCAGCTCACTCCAGCCTCCTTGCAGGGAGTTGTAGACAGTGATGAGGTCTCCCTTGAGTCTTCTCTTCTCCAGACTAACCAACCCCAGTTCCCTCAGCCTCTTCTCCTATGACTTGTGCTCCAGACTCCTCCCTAGCCTCCTTGCCCTTCTCTGGACACAGTCCCATGCCTCTGTGTCCTTCTTGGACTGAGGGCCCAAAACTGAGCCCAGTATTCAAGATGTGGCCTCACCAGTGCTGAGTACAGGGGAAAATACTACAGTGCTTTCTGGCAATTGGATTTTGTATATAGTAAAAATACATGAAAATATGTGGGAAATGGTGTTCCTCAAGCCTGGGAATTGCTTTCTATCCCCGAGGAAAATGCATGCTTCCAGTGATGCACTAATTCCATTGATTCTCAAGTGCTGAGATGTAACCCTCCCCTGATTTGCGAGCGCTAGCCAAGGGCTGCAGATGTCTCCCTGATGCTGCATGTCGTGACTGCTCACTCAGAACCCTGCTTCCCTGTGGCAACCATATGGCTCAGAGCCACTCCTGGGGACTTTTCTCTCTTGCTGGGTATGTGTGTGCATCCTCTTCTGCAAAGCACTCCACTTCCCTGGCCTGGTTTATTTTGCTGGGAGTGTATGAATTTCTTCCAGTGAAGCTATGATTCCATTTCATAGATTGGAATTTCAGGAGGCTTGATCAGAGATGCCCTCATAATATTTATATGTAATGTATATATTTACAATTACATATATTTACATTGCTTTTCCCCTTGTGGATGCTTATTTGAAAGATACTATTAAAAGATACTGTAGCTTCTCCCTTTTAGGGGGTGACATATGGTAAATAACACCATACGTAACACACGCTATTAAATAGTAAGATACTATATTAAATCAAATAAATCAAACCACTATAACATAAATAACTTTTTTTTTTTTTTGCAAGTATCTTCCAAGTGAACTGCAAATGTTATGTTTTTCCTGCAGAAGCTACACAGATGATACCCTGCTGTAGGCAAACTTTCAAGTTTAGGCTTCTGTAACACCAGTGATTGCTTCCAAAATACACAGCAGTGGTAGAATATATTTGCCTCATGCTTTCTCAGCTGTCTGAACTTTGCTCTACAATCTTGCCTGTCACCATTTCCCTGCAGTCAGAGATGAACAAATTAGCTGCAACAAGTAATTTATTCAACTCAGTCGCTTGTGACTGTCACAAATGTACCCTTAGACTGAGGCCTGGATGCTACATATTTGATGCTTGCTTTAAATTTTTTGTGACTAGAGTGTGTGACTCTAGATCAGCCTAGAAATACTCATGAACTTTATAGCTATTGCTAGGTCCATAGTACTATAGTACAGCTATAATAGTGCTTTGAGCTTTTATTATCTTTGCTGCATGACTGGTTTTTTTTCAGCTCTCTCCCTGGCTGCTTCCACTGTCAAAGAATCAAAAGTCAGATAAAACCTCAAGTATTTGTTTCTTGTACACATTTTTGCACAAGGATTCATGGTCATTTTCCTTGTAGTTGTTATTCATGAGAGTTATGTGAGAGTTACTTTTGAATAGCTGTGAAGAGCAAGTAAAACATCAGAAGTACTGTCATAAAGAAGTAATCAGGGTTTTTTCCCACAGGTTATGTTTGTGAATTTCTTCATTCAAAGTTTGGCCAATCCTTCTTACCCTATTGGGAAATAGCTTCCAATCCCAACTATCATACTCTTACATTCCAATTGAAACGAAAATTACAAGTGTTTAGCATTGCTGTTGAAGCTTAATTCATGCAAAAGATGTAGAAAAAGAATTTTGTTAATTTATGATTTCTTACAGAAGGCAAGCATAACATAAATGAGCCTGGGAAACTGATGAAAAAGGCAAGACATGCAAGAATATTTCTCCTTTCTGATTTGTCTCTGATAGTTCCAGACATGGCTTTAAGAGATATTGCCCCTTTTAATATAATAGTTATCAAATGGTAGCCAGGATTTCACATGTGGTGCCCTTCTTTTGCATTTAGCTGGATTTCTGGAGAATGCAGTTCAGAGGTGATAGGAACCATTTTTTTACTTCATGTGGAAATCAGAAGATTGTTTCAGTTCAAAATAGCAAACTTAACACTGACAGCTTGAAATATTCCCTATTTAAGGGGGGGGCTGAATTTAAGTGAGAGAAAGGAACATATTTCTAAGATTTGCTTGGGATAAAAAAGAATGATGCAAAATGAATGTTTTTTTTCAATAAGAACAAACTAAAAATATTTTGCTTTGTGTTTTCTTGCAGCTTTACTGGGTGATCTTATAGCCCTTACAGAGAAGTGGTTTTCTTTCTCCCAGCCCATGACTCATACAATTGTTCCTTTCTTTGTTCTGAAGCATTTCTTCTCAGCTCATAGTGAGAAGCTCTGGATAGCTCTGGTTTGCTCAGTTGAGGATTGTGTCACAATTTTCATGAGCTTTTCTGACTAAACTCAGAAGAAACTCTTTTTGTGGCTGCTCTATGCTTTACTTCACCAGATGTTTCCATGCCTCAAATGCAGCTGGGATCAAATCTGCAGGCAACAGCAGAAGTAGAAGGGTAGTGAAGAGCTCTTAGTCAATGTGCACACTGACTTAGTGAACTTGTGTGACAGAGAGCATAGTTTTGAACTTCCTAGCCAGATGCAGACTGAAAAAACTATCCCAGCCTCTACTCAAACTTGATCTAAAGCAGAGGAGGAGAAGCTGACACAGACCATGAGCCTGAGTGATGGATACAGCCTGACTTTTAAAGCAGAAAATCATATGTTTATTTTCAGGTATGTTGTCCTTACTTGCAAGCACCATCTCCATCTCACTTGATGAAACTTCAGCTGGTCAGTTCATCTGTTCAGGTACATCCCAAATGCTGGATATAGAGGTCTGCTTCTTTGACTTAAAGAAGAAGAGAGGTGGAGTTATGAGGTACAGAAATCTTCTCCACTCCTGCCTCTGCAGTGGGTTTGGTAGTGGTTGCAATGTCCAAGAGAAGAGACAAACCCAGGAGTTCTGGCATTTATATGACAGCACTCATGAAGCTATGATTCCATTTCTTAGACTGGAATTTCATTTTATTTCATGTCCATATCTCTCATAAGGAATTTCAGAATTCCTACCTGTGCTTTGATGGGCAAACTGGTCAGCAAATCTGGGCAAACTGTATCATACACATATATGTTCAAGTCATTAGCAGTTTGGAGTCAATCAGGAGCCTCAGCTGGGGCAAAAGCCAGGGCAGCTGAGCTGAGCTGGCTGACAGGTGTATCCCATTCCAGAAACATCTGCTCAGTATGAAGAGGAAAGTTTGTGGAGGACAGGAATTACTCCTGCTTTCCTGTTTATTGTGGCTGCTGTACAGTCACTGGGCTGAATATAATTTTGTACAGTTTATACTGGCATTAGTATTAATATTAGTTTTGCTATGTCGTGAACTCTCTTCTCGTTTCAACCCATAGATCTCCTCATCTTTTACTGATCCTTCTTCTTGGCTGGGATGTGGTCATCAGGTGATAGAGCAGTTGTTGCAGTTTAGCCCTGGATACAGGCTAAAGATAGACATGAGGCCATATATTCTGTAAAATACATTGTCTCTTTATAATTAGTGCCATGTGTGAAATCATAGTTCATAAAACCAAACTTGTATCAGAACTAGCTCAAGAAAAAGGAGACATTCAGATTTAACAGTGAGTGTCCCTTAGTCCCCAATACTCATGCTGACTTGCCACTTTCCAGAAGTGGCATGAAACATCAGCTGTAGTATTAAACTTGCCCCAGAAGTGCTATACCTTCTGTGGAGATACTGCAAAGTGTAGAGGATTTATCATCTCTTCTCTGTGCTTCTGGATACAGATATCCATGCCATTTTATCCCTGTGAAATCGTTTGCCAAAAGAAATTAAACATAGTGATGTCATGGCAAGTAATGTGCTGTAGTTTTTTGGTGTCTTTCAATGTAACTGAACATATGGTGAATAATCCTCAAAAGATAGGTAGATATTATTAACCCCATTATATAGATAAAGGGAAAGCAAGAATTGATTTGAGGGGTTTGTACAAGGTCATACTAAAAATAAACATGGATAAATTACCACTACTGAAACTGATGTACCTCTGGGTAAAATCCAGCAGCTGCCTGACCATGAGCAAAACCATAAAGCAGATGAGATAAGAACTTCAGCCACTGAACCTCCCCCTGTGCTTTATGGAAGGTAAACAGATGGGCTGTGCTGGGTGAGATCTGAATTTCTCCAAGGGGTGCATTCAAGAAAAATCAAATTAGAATAAATTCAACTGCTCATTAGTCTTTGGATGGATAATCTCAAAATAAGCATTAGTAGTTACTGTCTCACCTTTTGCAAGTCCTTGAATTAAGGATTACCAAAGCAGCCACCAGAGTGCACCAGATACATTTTAGAGTAACTTGCAAGAAGAGAGAGGAACAGAAGTGGCCCTCCTTCTTCTTTTCTTTTAGCTGTGGGAAACAAATTGGTTGTTTAAATACCTACAGGGAGGCAGTGAGATAGGAGGTGAAAACTTTCCAAAAGCCAAGAGAGGGTGTCAGTTCTCTTACCTGTGGCCATGTCCTTGCAGTTGCTTCTGTGTCATTTGTGTCTTGCTGAATTCTCTCCTGCACTGAGCTGCCTTCTGATAGTATTGGACATTTTTTTTCCCATTAAAAATCCTATGAAAAGTTGAATCTAAGATGCACTTGAGCTTGCAGGATCAGACCATAAGAAACATTGCCAATGTACTGGCTAGCTTTCTGTGTAAGAGTCTGCTTTCTGTGTACACATTTGACATCATGCCCATCTTTGACATTCAGGGCTAGGTAAGCTGATCTGAAACACCTCCTACATAGCAGCACTGTACATTTCAGAGTACTGACTGCTCCATATGGTGCACATTGGAACTGAGTGTTGTGCCTTCTGTATTTTGAAGGGCAACATAACAGCATTAAAGGTGGAGCTTATCTAACAGATGTGGACATCTCATGTGGTCAGCCTTTCTAGTCAGTGGAAGCAAATGGACAACTCTAGAGCATAATTCATCTTTATGTTCTGAAGTGGAAGTCTAACACAGGGCTGAGGGTTTTCTCCTCTAAAAGTACATTTATTCCAATAGAGTAAAAAATCACTTGTGTGGATGTAGACATAAGGAATTAAGTAACAAAAATGATATCCTATGTAACTTGTAATATTCTTTTTTTTACCTTATTCCTCATATTAGTTATTAACAGCTGAAGAACAATATTCACCTTTGTGCTACTTTATGGAGTGCAGCCATAAAGTGTGAAGTTTAATAAGGGTTAAATTTCATCTTATAATATACAAAAAACTTTCCATTTCTGTCTTTCCTGGCTGCTAGCTGGGAACAGAATTTAGACAGTAGAAGTGCTGCCATTTTATTTGCATATGAATTCAATGTGTGAGCTGATGAGCTGATGTTTTCTGCTCAGTCTAAAACCTATCTGAACCAATTTGACAGTAGAAAAGGTTAAGGAAAGGATGAAACTCTCCTGCATTAAAAATATACTTTAAAGTCCTCAAGTGCAGTTCTACTTTCACTTCAGCACTGCACTGATTGTTTAAATGCTCTGGCATTGGGTTCAGAGGGATTTCTGGACCTCAGGAGGAATAAATCCATCTACTGTTACTGAAGTCAGACTTTGAATTTGAATTTGTAAGCTTTCTTGTTACTGATTCCTCAAGCCAGTGCTTCTTAGTGGATTGCATTTTTACCTGCTGATGATTAGCTGGTGCATCATCAGGAACATGGAATGTGAAAAATCACCCTTCACCTCTATAAAATACAGAATCATATTTATACAAAATATGAAAATCACTGTGATTTAATTTTTTATTTGGGAAAACTTTATAAAGGAAGAAAAATCATCACTCTGTGGGGAAGAATCAAAAGCATACATTGAACACATGCATATTCAAACCCTGTAGAGCAGTAAAGAAGGATGCCACTGCTGGGAAGCTCTCTTTTTAGCTCTGATGTCTGATTATGTCCAATATAAAGGCATTGCATTGCACCTTAATCTAGATATTTAAACTCTGAAGGAGTCTTGGCTTCTGTAGCAAGCTAGATTGATTTGTAATCTCCTTTCTCAATATCTCCTTTTATCACATAAACCTATAGGCCTCAAATGGTGCATTATTATCTAGCTGATTACAAGAAACCTTACTTTCCAAATAAGCATGTCCATACCTTGTTAAGAGCATGAATATGAGCTGCAAACTCAGCAATTTGCAGTTACTCTAAGTTGGTTTAGGCAGAGGATAATACTGGTGAAAAACAGTGGTGATATGCAAGTGTTAGGCTGTTGAGATAGGAGAGTTTGAGCCTAGCAAGTTGTCAAAAGTAGGAAAGAAAATAGTGTGCCCAGAGTTAAGCTCCACTTCCATGAAACGAGTCACATTAAAGATAGATTTAAGAAGGGAATAAGTATCTCTGGTGGTTTTATCAGTAATTTAATTCCTATTCTCATGTATAAATTTAACTTGCTTCTTTCTAGCTCCTTTCCCAGCTCTCTTTGTGACACACTTTAAAAAAGCTTCCTTACTCTCCAGCTGATTGGTACAAACTCATGTTGGGTTTTGCCATTCTTAATCACCTCCAGCAATTAATAAGGTTCTTTCCCTTCTCCATTTTTCTTTGAGCAGCCCTTGGTGAGGCTGCACTGGCTACATCTTGTTTCTGCGTTCTTCTTTTTACAGTTGCAGTGCAGCATGGAATGTGCCTTAATTATGATGTGGTTTAAGATGCTTATCAAAGAAAAAGCAGTTTATATTTTTGCTCTTATAGCACCTGATATATATTTAGTTTGGACGTTGGAAAGCACTTGTTAAACATGGAATCCTTTAAATGTTTTTTACTTTCTTTCTGTTATGTTTTAGCTGTTCTCTAAAGGAAGTTATATTACTAAGCAGGGGTATTTGGCATACAACCAATTAGCTGAAGTTTTAGAATTGGCCAGGTCCTAAGGAATCTGGGCTTTACATGTTTAGTTTTCATTGGTTTGTTTAAAAGAGAAAGGTTGGGTCCTTTAGAAAATGATTTTACATTCTGCATAGGATTTTTGACAACATACGTATGCATTTAAAGAGCAAGCCAAAGGCACCAGCAGATAGGTGTACTGACAGACATCAACAGGATGTTGGCATCTCCTGCTGATGTACTTCTGAAGTGAGCAAAGAAACAGACAGGTCTTCTTTGTGTGTTTATGTGAGAATTTAGGCCAGTTTTTGCTTTTTGGACACAGCCTGAGATGTAGAGAGAGTGCTGTACCTCTGCAGTGGGAGTAGAGGGAGATTTTTCCAGAGTCCTGAGTTTTACAGTGGTTTCATGTTCTTGGTGTTGTATGTGCCTGTGAGTAGCTACATCAGATTTCTTGTCCCACTGTATGGATCTTGCTGCATGCTGCCTAGTTAAGCTCTTGTAGCTGTGCTACTAAGCCATTGCTTAAGCAGAACTGCAGCTGTGTATTCTCTTTTACCTATTGCTTTTGGAGACAGAGCACATGTGGGCAGATGGGGCAGCAGCAGCCTCTTTTCTAGGCATTGTAAATCTTACAAACCCCCCACGGTTCAAAATACACCTGTACTTTCTCCTAACATAAATGCAAAGCTTATCTGTTGGTACTAATGTCTACTTTTTAATAAATTAATTAAACATTTCAACCAAAACACCTTGGTCAGGTGTCTCCAGAATAAAACATCTTACAGAAGCCAGGAAAAGGTAGGTTTTATTAAAGCTCATCCCTCCCCTCATTTCTTTATAGGAACTTAAAACTGCAGTTGCTCTGCAGTGGTATAAATAGTGAAAAGGTGTGTAGTGGTTGGTCTGTTGAACATCAGCCAAGTTTACCTGTGCTTGTAATGTTGGGACTCTTCTCCAAATTTCATGGTGACATTACCCTTCTTAAAGACATTCTGTAGAAGTCCACGCTTTTAGGAGGAAATCTACTGGATGAAATTATCTTATTATCTTATTAAACTACCATTTAAGTCAATGATAAAATTCAGTTATGTCTCAGTATCACCTATAAACTGCAAAGTCACCAGCTGTAAGCATCAAGGACTCTGAAGGACTAACTGATCTTGCTCAAATATGATGGGAACTTCATGGCGATGGTTGGCTAGGATTTCTTGCTGCCTCCCTGCTTGGCAGCTCTCTGCTGGAGAATAGCTGCATGGAAAAATGCAAACTCCCATCCCTGGAAGCTTTTAAGGCCAGGCTGGATGGGGCTCTGAGCAAGCTGATCTAGTTAGAGGTGTCTCTTCCCATGGCAGGGGGGTTGGAATCAGGTGATCTTTAAGGTCCCTTCCAACCCTGACAATTCTGTGATTCTATGAAAATTGCCTCATCCATCTGTGACCATGTGCAGCTTTCTATGGTCTAAATAAGTGAAAGTTCAGAACTTGATACCTAGAACACCTCACCGTAGCCCAGTACTGAAGTATTCAGATATTTAACTGCAAGCAACTCAGTTGCACGATTCTTTTTGTTTCTTTTAAAAAGAAATGCAAGTTACACTCATAGGGAAGTGGATCTCTTCACTTACGGCACAAAGCAATTATAATTCACGTGTATCATGTTTCTGACAATGCAGACACCAATTACACACCTAGACAGTGTATATACATTTAACAGGTTGTTATGGTTGCCACTCTCTAAAACTGCAACAACTTTTCTGTATTTGACTAATTTTTTTCCCGTCTTTGACTAATTTCTTTGCAGCACCTTAAAACAAGTCCCAGCCTATCCAAAGCTCTGCAGTTTTTAACACTAGCCGGTGCACGGAAGCACCTGGCATGCTAGCGCTAGCTGCAGCCTTTCCCCAGGGCCCGGCGCGGCGCGAGTCCCCGCAGCCGCTGAGGCGAAAGGTGCTAGGCGCAGGCCGCCGGAAGCTGTTCGCCGGTTCCCGCCGCCCTCTCCCGCGGGTGCCCGAGCTGGCAGGAGAGGCACGGCCCCAGCGGGCCGCAGGAAGCGCTGCCGTCACCCGGCCCTGCCCCGCTGTTGCTCTTGCTGCCGGCGGGAGGCTGGGCCGGGGCCGAGCCGCGCCGCTCCGCTCCGCCTCAGCCGTAGCCAGAAGGGATGCGGCGGCGCACGCCATGAATTGGCGGTCCGGTTCCCGCGGCGTAGTCCTCACCGCCTACCACCACAGCGGCGGCGGGGACGGTCCCGGAGGGTGAGTGGGGGACGCGAGAAAGCCCGGGTCGGGCAGGCGGTGGCGGCAGGAGGTGCCCAGCACGGCCCAGGCCCGGCCCGGTGCGGGCGGCAGGTGCGCTCGGGGGCGGCTCCAGCCGCGGCTGGGCGCGAAGGAGGAGCGGAGCTGGCTTCGGCGGGAAGCGATTGAGCAGAGAGAAGGTGTTTCTGCGGCCCCCGGGGGCTGGTAGGGTTTCTCCGTGTGTGTGTGTTTTCCTTTGGGTTTTTTTTGTTCACCCATTTGTCTAATAACCTTGGCGGTAGCCCCAGGCCGTGTGTCTGGGCTGCCGAGAGTCGAGCGCGGAGAGCAGACGCTGACTGTTGTCAAGGTGCTGGGAGCTGAAAACAGTGCCGTGGGCACCAGGATGCATTGTCTGTGTTCAAACCAAGTTAAACCAGAACTGTTTCGGGTCAGTTTGTGCTCGGGGCGTGTTCAGCCTTGGTGCATGGAGGGTTTGGAGGGTGCAGCGGTGGGTACTGCCCTTCAAGCAGGAGCTGGACCCCCGAGTGTCTGGGGTCAGGCTGTTTGTGGGATGAAGTGTGTAGGTTTTTGTATAACCTCCTTGTGCTTTACTGCTTTGCACTTTGCGTTTTATGAGATAAACAGAAGGAAGGTGCAAGTAATGAGAAGATAAACTTTCTAGAGCATTTGTCGTTTTGCACAAAAGGTGAAACTGATAATGGGCAATCCCCTACGCTTTTATGGAGGCTGAGGACCTCCTAGTGCCTCACAGTGTATGTTTAATACAGGCAGAAGCACTGCTGACTTTTCCGTAGCAATCACCAGAGACACTGCTGTGTGGAAAGGAGAATTTTGTCTTTATGGCCCATTCAGTGTTCTCTTTTCCTCTTTTCCTTGCTGAAATTGTCAACAAAGGTCCCGTTGATTAAGATAGGGCTTCTGTCCATGCTGAGAAGCCAGCTGAAACTGGGAAGGTATGGAAACTGGTACCCTGTTTCCACACGTCCATAGGAAGAGTGTTTCTGATCAAAGAGATTATAGTCTGATTAAAAGGAGATAAAAGGAAGTACAGTGTGTCACCCTGGACAAAAGATAAGTGATGCACTATGATACGTCACACCAAGAGTCCATGGCAAAGGCAGAAACTGAACGGAGAAATTACAGCCTACCCTGTGTTTGAACCACAAAGCCATGCCTCCCTTTTTATTGAGGTACTTCCTTCTCTGTAAGTAATGTTGTTTGTCAGCATTGCTTCAAGCCCTGATGTCATCTTAGCTACATATATAAGGGCAATGCCAATCTGGGTCTTTACATAGAATGCAAAATATGTGTATTTTTGCAAGAAATTACAAAATCTGCCTCCTTCTCTAGGATTGTTTATGGTGTTTTTTACCTCACATACCTCTCCTCAAAATTCCCATGCAGGAGGTACTAGATAAAACTCACTTTTCCCTGCTCCTTGGAATAACTTCCNAGCCGCTCCGCTCCGCCTCAGCCGTAGCCAGAAGGGATGCGGCGGCGCACGCCATGAATTGGCGGTCCGGTTCCCGCGGCGTAGTCCTCACCGCCTACCACCACAGCGGCGGCGGGGACGGTCCCGGAGGGTGAGTGGGGGACGCGAGAAAGCCCGGGTCGGGCAGGCGGTGGCGGCAGGAGGTGCCCAGCACGGCCCAGGCCCGGCCCGGTGCGGGCGGCAGGTGCGCTCGGGGGCGGCTCCAGCCGCGGCTGGGCGCGAAGGAGGAGCGGAGCTGGCTTCGGCGGGAAGCGATTGAGCAGAGAGAAGGTGTTTCTGCGGCCCCCGGGGGCTGGTAGGGTTTCTCCGTGTGTGTGTGTTTTCCTTTGGGTTTTTTTTGTTCACCCATTTGTCTAATAACCTTGGCGGTAGCCCCAGGCCGTGTGTCTGGGCTGCCGCGAGTCGAGCGCGGAGAGCAGACGCTGACTGTTGTCAAGGTGCTGGGAGCTGAAAACAGTGCCGTGGGCACCAGGATGCATTGTCTGTGTTCAAACCAAGTTAAACCAGAACTGTTTCGGGTCAGTTTGTGCTCGGGGCGTGTTCAGCCTTGGTGCATGGAGGGTTTGGAGGGTGCAGCGGTGGGTACTGCCCTTCAAGCAGGAGCTGGACCCCCGAGTGTCTGGGGTCAGGCTGTTTGTGGGATGAAGTGTGTAGGTTTTTGTATAACCTCCTTGTGCTTTACTGCTTTGCACTTTGCGTTTTATGAGATAAACAGAAGGAAGGTGCAAGTAATGAGAAGATAAACTTTCTAGAGCATTTGTCGTTTTGCACAAAAGGTGAAACTGATAATGGGCAATCCCCTACGCTTTTATGGAGGCTGAGGACCTCCTAGTGCCTCACAGTGTATGTTTAATACAGGCAGAAGCACTGCTGACTTTTCCGTAGCAATCACCAGAGACACTGCTGTGTGGAAAGGAGAATTTTGTCTTTATGGCCCATTCAGTGTTCTCTTTTCCTCTTTTCCTTGCTGAAATTGTCAACAAAGGTCCCGTTGATTAAGATAGGGCTTCTGTCCATGCTGAGAAGCCAGCTGAAACTGGGAAGGTATGGAAACTGGTACCCTGTTTCCACACGTCCATAGGAAGAGTGTTTCTGATCAAAGAGATTATAGTCTGATTAAAAGGAGATAAAAGGAAGTACAGTGTGTCACCCTGGACAAAAGATAAGTGATGCACTATGATACGTCACACCAAGAGTCCATGGCAAAGGCAGAAACTGAACTGAGAAATTACAGCCTACCCTGTGTTTGAACCACAAAGCCATGCCTCCCTTTTTATTGAGGTACTTCCTTCTCTGTAAGTAATGTTGTTTGTCAGCATTGCTTCAAGCCCTGATGTCATCTTAGCTACATATATAAGGGCAATGCCAATCTGGGTCTTTACATAGAATGCAAAATATGTGTATTTTTGCAAGAAATTACAAAATCTGCCTCCTTCTCTAGGATTGTTTATGGTGTTTTTTACCTCACATACCTCTCCTCAAAATTCCCATGCAGGAGGTACTAGATAAAACTCACTTTTCCCTGCTCCTTGGAATAACTTCTGAATAAGGATCTGTTAAGATCAGTTCCCCCTTTTAATGCAGGGCTGCCTGGACATGTGGCTCGAAGATGCAGTGACTCTTAGCCCCCAGAGGTCCCAGACACATCAGCACAGTCCTTAGGGCCTCTCTATATCCTAGCAACTTCTCTCCCATGCTAAAGCTTCACCATTAGGAGCAGCAGTCTCATCTCTTGTGCAGCTGCTTCTTGGGCAGCCTCCTGGGTAAACTTGAGACAGTGCCATGCAAGCAATGGTAATCCTTCAGAGATTGTTTTGATGTGGGATTAAGGGAGTAGGAGGAGGAATAAATGTGAAAGACAGTCTCATTTCTGTAATTATAGCCTATAAATGTGTATGTTACAAAGCCGTGCAGAACAGGAGATCTCTGTAGTTAGTTTGCCTGAGTTCCACCCTGGCAGTGTTACAGTTTTCAGAGCCATGCACTTTTGCTGTTTGGCTCATTAAACTAAGATCCTAAAGGACACCTCTCTGTCTGTCTGCTGTGCCACTATAAATTTGGACCTCAGTCCTGTCTCTTCACTAAACAGGATCTCAGCTCCTTGGTCTTGATTCATCTGCTTCCTCCCGTTCTGGATCTCTGGTGTCATCCCACTTCTGAAGTGGGAGAGGTTGGGAATGTTAATTTCATGGAGGCAGGGAGGGAGGGGAATGACCACTTGTTACTTTTTGGTCTTTTTGAAAAACAAACAACTGAAACTTTTCTGAAACATTGTAACATTTCTGTAGCATTAATTTGTTTCCATTTGTCTAACTGCTTCTTTATCAACATTCCCAAGATGTGCAGAGCTACATGATAATAATAGAACAAACACACAAACCTGTATAATTGGGAACTATTTCCTGGAAATATAGTCTGCCTTTGTGCTTTGTACAGTGTGCAAGCATCCTAGTTCTGCTATGATGCTTGGAGGCTGGAGCACCTCTCCTATGAGGACAGGCTGAGAGAGTTGGGATTGTTCAGTCTGGAGAAGAGAAGGCTCCCAAGAGACCTTCTTGTGGCCTTCCAGGATCTGCAGGGGCTCCAAGAGGGCTGGGGAAGGACTTGTTAGGATGTCAGGAAGTGATAGGATCAAGGAGAATGGACACAACCTTGAGGAGGGGAGATTTAGGTTGGCTGTTAGGCAGAAGTTGTTCCCCAGGAGGGTGCTGAGCCACTGGCCCTAGTGCCAGGTGTCCCTGCCCATGCCAGGGGGATGGCACTAGATGATCTTTATGGTCCCTTCCAACCCTGACAATTCTATGATTCTATGAAAGGGCTAGACTTCCGTTAACCATTTCTTTTTTCCTTCAGTCTTGCTTCCTAAGACTTAAGAATTTTATTGATCTGATATATAGTTGAGCTACTTTTCTCTTCTTGTTTTGCTCTTTAAAGGCACAATGATGATGTGGTATATTTGGTATATTTCATTTAGGGAAGGCTAACTTTACCATTGGTTCACTAGGCTAAAATCTAGGACAGCCTCAGTGTGATGGTTTCCAAGTTTGATAATTCAGTAATATTGCCTTGACAGAGGTGATGCACAAAGTAGCATCAGAGCTGTTGTCTTTGCCAAAGGGAAGTTTGTTTTACAATTTAAAATGGTGGTTAAAAGTATAATGTAGATACTG
The DNA here is from genome assembly GCA_013396975.1 of Bucco capensis. Classification (NCBI taxonomy): domain Eukaryota; kingdom Metazoa; phylum Chordata; class Aves; order Piciformes; family Bucconidae; genus Bucco; species Bucco capensis. Next base: position 43,577 of record VWZO01004614.1, on the reverse strand, counting down.
ATTGTGGGTGAGTTCTGTGGTATACCTAATTATTTCTCTAAGAAGTTCCTTAGAGAAATTATGAAGGCAGATTACCCAGTAAGAAATACCATTTTAATAGCTCTTATTTCCATATTGCTTCAGTTTTCTCACTTCCCTGTTTAAACCCATTAGGTCCACTAATGTTTTATTGGCTGCCACGCTACTTGCATTTTGCTGTCATCTCCTTTTCTTTATGATATCCATGCACAAACTTTTAAAATCATTTTGTTCTTCGTTTTCACATGAAACCATTTGTTGTTATATGAACTGTGGGAAGTAAGAATGAATCATATAAGTTTCAGCCCAAGACCCTGTTTCAGTGACTATAGGCAAATCACCTTCATGCATGTGAGAGCCACACTCTTAAAGCATAGAACTGCAGTGTCATTTAGGTTCCTTGCTGGGGAATTTTACCCCATCTACTGTGACAGAGAGGACTGCAGGTTCTGTGTCATGTTTGCCAGCCACATGTAGGCATTTCAGTAGTCTTCTGATACAGCTGTGTGGGCTTCCCTTCAGGCAATCAAATGCCATCCAGAAAGTCCTTTATAGGACTATTTTATTCATAGAATCATAGAATGGCCAGGTTGGAAGGGACCCTAAAGGTCATCTAGTTCCAACCTCCCCACACTGAGCAGGGATGCCAATCACTAGCCCAGGTCACCCAGGGCCACATCTAGCCTGGCCTTGAACACTGCCAGGGATGGAGCATCCACAACCTCTCTGGGCAACCTGTGCCAGTGCCTAACCACTCTCCGGGTAAAGAACTTCCTCATAATCTCCAATCTAAATTTCCCCTCCTTCAGTTTATAGCCATTCCCCCTTGTATATTTTATTCCTATATAATAGGATATAGAAAACTACAAGTGAAAGCATGCAGAGTGCAAACAGAACTAACTGCATGCAGAGCAGTACATGAGGCAAAGAAACTTCTACCACAGAGTATTTTCAAGAGCCAAGCCTAAAATGCAAAGTGAGTAATAGATAGCTGATTTTAAATGCGATGGCCACTAGAGGTTGGCTTTGCTTTTGTCTCCATACCTTTGTCCTACCTGGGAGGCTGCTGTTCAGTATTGTCTCCTGTGCTGTGCCAGCTTGTCCTGTGAGTCACAGCCTCCCTGGATCTGTTTCCAGTGAGTCACTCTGCTTGCTCAGCAGCAGCCAGCACGTGCGATTTTGCTGCCACTTCACGTGTTACTTCTTTAATTTACATTGGAAGAGCAGTTTGAGTTTTGAAGCTTTGCAGGCCACTGCCTGTTGCTGGAGAGAAGTGCCCCTTTTTTGTGGGTTACTGTGTAAAACTGCATAAAACGTTTATTTTTATCTATCTTTGTAAAGATGGGCTTTACTGGCTTAGTACTGGTAATATCTGTGTTCACTGTGGCAATGGGTGACAAGTGAGTAGCATAAAAGACATGGTGTTTTGTACAGGCAGCTGTGGTCTAAAACACTCATTGTTTGGTCACCCTGAGAGTGAAAGCAGATGATAGATGTCCTTTGAGCATGGAAAATAGACTGCTGCTCTGAATTGCCCACAGTATAGGATTTTTTTCCAAACACTAACCAAAATAGACATTACAAATAACACACACAAGAGGAATTATTCTTTCCTGACCAGAATAATCTGCCTCATTCATTGTTCAAATATTTGCTCAGTTTAATCTGAAGATTTAATAGTTTGCATTGTAAGCCAAGAAGAGATCTAGTAGTAAGCATGAATTTGTGCCCTTTTCAAGGGCACTTTCCATCCCCATTCTTTCAGAGAGAAAAGCTCTCATTCCTTTCCCCCCCTTTTCCCCCCACCAGTGACTCCCTCTTGGAATTGAAATCCAGTGAAATCCAGTATGAAGGACTACAGCACCATGTGTAATGCTCAGTGTACAAGCAACAAACTCACAAGCTGATTAGTCACAACTGCCTTGAGTTGGTGGAGCCTTTTTCAGTTTCATTTGTAATCTACTAGTACAGCACAGCTGTCAGATTCTCCACATCACCACAGCATTGTTGTTCCTCACCCCTGCAGCCTGTATTCCATGAGGCCACTATGGATGGCTCAGTATAGTACTTCCAATGTGTTGCTTTGCTTCTGCAAAGATCTACAACACTACACCAGACTTTACAAAATCACAGCAATCTTTTTATCTGCTAAGTTGACAGGCTCTACATGAGGAAAATCTTTATCTGAATGCATTAGAAAAATCTTTCCTGCCTTTATTTCCTCTGTTAATTTGAACTGTGTTTGTTGTCTGATGCCTGCCAACACCTTCAGCTAGAGCTGACAGGCAACAGTGCATGATGTTGCTTTGTTTAGAATTGCTTTTATGTCTTTTGTTCTTCATGCATGTATAAATATGTAGTATACTGCAGACCTGTAATGTGTTGCTGAGTTACTGGTGTATTAATCCCAGTAACTTGATCTATTGACAGCAAGATGTGGCATCCCAACATTTCCTGCTTCCTTGATTCTGGATTCCTGTCTCATTTGGTTCCCCCTCCCCCCAGTTTGCACTGTATTTCCTCTTTGATTTTTATCTAGCTCCTGCCTTTGGTTCTTACTGTGTCTTTCCAATCGATTAAAAAGCTGTTTAGTGCCTGGTACCTATTGTCAAGTTGCTGCTCACTTTTATCTTGGTAGATGGAGCAAGTAATTCTCTTTGAGTCTCTTTGTTTCTTCGGTCTGAAAATCCATTTTGTGACACTTTTCTGCAGCGTTTTCAGCATCCTTTTTTACCCTTGCCATGCTACTCTGCTTCTCCTTCACCCTCCAGCCTGAATTACACTCTGTACTTCAGTGTCAGTCTCATGAGTGCCAGCTACACAGGTAAGATCACTTCCTTGCTGCTAATTACCCCCTCAGCCAATTCTATATACTGCAGTCACACTGACTTGTTCTAAGCAGCCTGGTGGAACTCAGAGTTTCATGTCCTTTCTGAGCCTTAGATCTGCACAAGCTCTTCTTTTTCAGTGCAGCCCTCACTGGATAGACATGGTCACTGTTTCTTGCACTTATACATCCATTTAGAATCTGTCAGTATGATAAAACAACGTTATTTCAACAAGCCCAGTTCTCTAGATGACCTAGATTATTCTGTCATGGATGTAGATCTGATTCAATACCCTTCACTATCAGTGAAGACAGTCTATTCAGTTCTACTCTGGGTCAGACCCTTAAATAGATATGAGAGTATCTGTGCTGGATCAGTGGAGATCCATAACAGAACAGAGGAAAATCAGGTCCCTCTGTATGTAGGTTTTCTTTTTTATTGACATAACATGTAGAGAATGAGATGTCATGCTTGTCTAGCTATAAGGAATGTGAAGCATAAAAGCCTTTTGAACATTTCAATTATGGGATTTCCCTTCTTTACTTGAGTGTGTGCAAATCTAGATGATACAGAGCATAATTCCACGTATTCCTAGCTATGCTGTTATACTTATGTAGACTTAATGCAAATCTGGAATATAAGTGAACATCTGGTGAGCAAAGTGCCAGAGGAGTTGTGTAAGTCTGAACTTGGTGTTTGCTCTGTCTGGTGTGAAGTGGTATTTTTAAATAGTTGCTCTAAGTTCTTTTTTGAAGAGCAGAATTGCTAAACTTGGTTTGAAATAAGACTAATGTCATTTTCAGTCTGCTGATTAAAAAGTGGTTTACTCTACTGTTATTGCCACTCTTTTGCTTTTGTTTTGTAACTTACTTGTGAAGCTGGAACTGAAAGCTGGAAGGTTTTGAAAGGCTATTCATGTGTGTTTTGGTAATGATTACAATGCCAGCACCCTTCTCTATTGTCAGTGCTTTTTTACTACTACTGAGTGCACACCTTTATTTCTATCAATCTGAATGCTACAGCCATAATTACAGCAAGTGATACAGCAAAGTCCTTGCTGTGAATAGCATGGCAGATTCCTGTTACACATGGGTCACTGACTGTCACATCAGGCTCTTTGGCCAAGGGGAGAAAAATTCCCCATTCATAAGTTTGGAGTACTTCCAGTGTGCTAATGGACTCTTTTGTGAGGGCCACTGGTTTTGCAATGAACCTGCTTCTAACTTGGAACCTTGGTCTCAAAAGAATCATGTTCCAGCAGGGAATTTAAATATTTATAGCCAAATAAATAAGGGGAAAAAACTAGAGTTTTTTTTTCTTTTCAGTATTTGAATGTGTAAAAAATAAAGAGACTTGATTTATTTCACAAGTACACTTTTGGCCATCATTTTCTGAGGTGTGTTTTTGGTGATACCCCAAGCAGTGTATGGAATGAGCACCTAAGCAATTTACCTCTCTGTGCTTCCAACAACACCAAAGCTATCAACCTGCTTTTTGGTCATTATTTTGTGCTGATTCTCTTACATTACAGCAGAATAAAAACAAGCACAGAACCAATTACTTAACCTGGTCCTACCTTACCATGAGGATAAGCTGCTCAGTATTCCCCCTTGTTCTGTGACTCCATTCCCTACCCTTCCCTCTGCAGCATCCCAATCCTGTTAGCCTAGAAATGCTTTCATGAGAGTTTCAGACTTTTTATCTGTCATCTTTCTACAACATCCTTCTTTCCTAGGAAGGCTTCTTAGGCCAAAAGGTGACAATCAAAATGTGTTAGAATCTTTACTTTGCAGGGCCCCCAGTATTGTTGGAAGACTTCAAATGGTTTGGGGTGAATTATTGAGGGGCAATTGTGAATGCTTAGAAATCTGATTGAAGGCACACCACACAAAGAAAGCAACAAAGTAAAAATAATGTTGTCTTCAGCAAATAAATACCTTCTCATGCATACTCAGTGCCAACCTGCAGCAGAACAGCTGGCATGGTTTACTTCCTTTAGCATCAGCCTGTATCTTCATTTTATCACTCCTGACTACCTCTTCTTCCTGTCCAGCAGTACCTAAACCACCTAAACAGCTTTCATTCTGGCTTAGAGAGTCAGGTATTTTGACTTTACTTCTGTGTTTGAGAACTGGAAAAATATTTAAGAGACTGTATGAGAATTGTTTGGACAATGTTTAGTGATATGCAGGTAGTAAAGTGCATTGTTCAAGTTCTATCATTTTTAATCAGTTGATCTGTTTTGTTGTTTGTTTCTTTTAGCTGATTTCTGTGTAATTGTCAGAACAATAGCTGTCAGGACTCAAGGCCACAGGTGAAATGTAGTCTCTATCAGAAATTCTCTGCCTTTAATAAAAAACAATAGCAAGGTCCAGAAGTATACTATATCCTATATCCAGAAATAACAGGGAGCTTTGCCCCTGGTTTAAGAGACTTCAAGATTAGCTTTTAGCTGTCTAAATAAAGCAGAAAGTTCTTGTAGGCTTGTATTGGCCCAAGGAGTCCTGTGTAATAATGGTTATAGCTGTAGTTATGAGTCTCTGATCCCAGATACAAAGCAAGAGGCTTGAGCAGTTAACCACAAGCCTGAAGTACTGAACAGCAGGGAAGCCCTGGTGAGTGTCATACACATGGCAGTGACTCACTGGCCAGTCACAGCACGAGACCAGAGCTGTGGTTGCCATGGGCCAGCAGAAGATGCTTTCTATCTCAGCAATTGCTAAGAGGATGATAGATCTAACAACTCTGTAGTGTAGCTTCTGGAGCCTCACAGCTTGATTCCCACAGCTAGAGAAGGGAACACTAGTAATGGTGTTAGCATTGTGGGATTAGTCATCTCCATCATTATAAACTCTTCAGAGAGTGAGCTTTTGTATCCTACTTAACTCATTCTGGTGGCATGGCTATGTCAGCTTCTCCTGAGAAGCCTTTATTTCAAGTAGGCTTGAGGAATATCTTCTTGTTCTGTTGAAGTGTTGTCTCAGGAGAGAGATGCCACACTAGTTCATCAAACTTCTTTTTTCCATCTCAGATTGCCTCCCTAAGGCTTGTCCTGAGCCAGCAGAAGCTTTGATGTGCAGTAACAGTGGGCCATACTAGACTGACATAAGTGGAGGCTGAAAAGAGTGGGGAACATCACTGAGTGCAGAGTTTCCTTCTCTCTCTCACATTTCTTGCTCTGACATTGGCATTTCTGAGCTAACTGAAGGTTGAGCTGGATTAAAAAAAAATCTAACTGAAAGCAATATTTTTTGCAAGTGTTGTTTTCAGATTGGTTTCTTAACCTAGCTCAGCAAGTGACTGCATCAATGACAATGCTGACACAAGGGAAGAGATGGAAACCCATAGGAAAGGAGGATCTGACAGAACCCTCTGGCAGCAGCCTACATTTGTGCTAGCTTAATGTCATCATTATGGGGCTGCAATTTGACAAGATAACTCATTTTTGAGTCCTAGTATTGGCTGTGGTCACATCCTATGGGAAGCATATCTGATATAACTTAACTCCATTGGTTCAGATTTGTTAAAATGATATTGGATGGCTTAACTTTGTACTGACATATTTTTTAGTCAATTTGTAAAATCATAGAAACATTATGGTTGGAAAAGACCTCTGAGATCATCAAGTCCAACCTTCCACCCAACACTGCCATGCTCACCACTAAACCATGGCCCCAAGCATCACATCTACATGTCTTTTGAACTCTTCCATGTATGCTGATTCCACCACCTCCCTGGGCAGCCTGTGCCAGTGCCTGATAACCCTCTCAGTGAAGAAATGCTTCCTAAGATCTAAACTAACCTCCCCTGGCACAACTTGAAGCCTTTTCCTCTTGTCCTATCACAACTTGTCCTTCAGCAGCCACTCTGAAGCTAGCTAAGCTTCATCTCCACCTCATTTAGTCCTAACTCACACTCTTCAGTGATTCAGTTGTGTGCATGTCCTTTACTTGCAAAAGGCAGGCTGTGATGTGAAAAGAGATCCTTGGGATGCAGGTCGGTTGTGCAGTGAGGAAGACCTGTATTCCTCTTCTGGAGCTGTGGATTACCAGCCTTCCCTTCGTTGTGGAGGTTGCACATGGCAGGATGCAGCCTGCCTCAGCAAAAGAAACAAAAGCTCAGCTTGGAATCCCACTCAGTGTTTATAAGGTAAATTAAAGTGCCGTTTCTAAATCAGGCTTGGTTGTCAGTTGATAAGCTCTTGAGAGCTTGCTGATTTATGCTTTGTTTTAACACACCTTTCTTTACTCTGAACTTTGCACCATAAGAGATTGTTTTGGTTTCATAGTGCCTGAGGTAGTAGCACATCAAAACAGGAATTAGAACTCTAATAAGAATGGCTTATATGATTTCTTACAGGAAACATAACCTAACTTTTAATAGTAGTAATATTTTCTGTTTCAAGGGTAGAAGAGACTAAGACATTAAATATATGAGACATTATACAAAATAAGACATTGAACATGTTATGTACTAATATATGTGACTATGTTCAAGCATCTGTGCAGTGACTCAAATTCTGCCTGCCTTCTCCTTTCAGAGAAGGATATTTGCACAGTAGTATCACAGAATCACACAGGATGATAGAGACTTCAAGATCATCAAGTCCAACCATACCTAGCACTCCCATACCACTAAACCATGGCCCTAAGTACCATATCTAGATGTTTCTTAAACCCCTTCAGGGACAGTGACTCCAGCACCTCCCTGGGCAGCCTGGGCCAAGACTGTACAACCCTTTCAGTAAAGAAGTTTCTCCTTATATCTAATCTAAACCTCCCCTGGTGCAATTTGAAGCCATTTTCTCTTGTCCTCTCACTGTTAACCCTGGAGAAGAGACCTACCCCATCCCACTCCAACCTCCTTGCAGGGAGCTGTAGAGAGCAGAGTACTTTTTCTTTGAAGTGAAAGCTAGAGGAAAGAAATCTACATTTGTTTGGACTTCTTACTGTGGATAGGGCATATGAGAACAAACTAAAACATGATCTTTTTGTCTTTCCTCCCAGTAAGTAGGAGCTACTCATGGAAGTTTATGGGAAACTTTATGAGCTTCATGCTGTGAAAGGTGATATTTGGCACTTTGTACTTCAGATCAGAAAAGAGCTTATGAAGACATATGGTATAAAAATCTGTTTAATGTGACACAGTGTTTTGGTTTTTCAACCTTGCCTGAGCTTTTGAGGGGATTGTTAAGGAAAGTTTAGTCATGGTGTATTAGGGAGTGCAAGTGAAGCATTAGCTGACATGTTTTCACTCACTGTTCATTTGCTTGATATAGATTTCACTAAACACAGACCATAATCCAGGTTGTTCTAATTTCTCTGAAAAAGTTTCATTTTAAATATCTCTGTGTTTGATCTCTTGAGATTAGGCATTCTGATTTTGCTTAAGACTTGATGTTCTCTGTCTGGATTTCTTTTCTTTCACTCTGTAAATACATTATATAAGTATATATGTTTCTATATGAATAGATGATCTGGACTTCTGTGGATTTGATTTCTGCTTTCTATGGAGTGATGATTTCATCCTGTCTGAGCACAGAGGTCATTTTGTTTTCCTTAAGATTTGTTTTGTTTTCCTATCACTTAGTTTTATTCAACTTGCAAATCAGGACTGGGAGGTAAAAGCATTTGTTACTATATACAACATTTCATTATATCACCACTCTGTTGGCATGAGAAACTAATATCTGCTTCTATTTAAAATTAAAATTATCTTCCTTTTGTAGGACTCTGGAGTTGCTGAACATATTTTGTACTTATCCTTTGCTTTATTTTTTAGATACAGTCCCTGTTTTTAAATTGAAAGACATATTTATCCCAATATTTTCTTTATATCATTACTGAATGATTTTTCTGTCTGATTTGAAGAACTTTTACTCACTGTTAGTTTAAGTTTTGGCAAGATTTTTCGGAGATCTGATGAAATTTATCTGGGTCAAAATAATAGTATGAAGTTAGATTATTTTTTTTTTAATTTGATTTAATGTGGAAAAATTAATCTGCTCAGGAAAACATACCTTAAGAGCATAAGATACTTTTGCAAGTAGGAGCAGATGAAATAACCAATAAGAGAGCTTTAGTATTTTAAAATTTTATTTTTATCACTGGCAATGTTACTTTGGTTCTGTGGTTTGTTCAGAGCTGGTCAGAGATGATCCTTTGTCCCATTTCAAGCCTCTGTGGTCACAAGAAACCACTGCTAGTACTTTAAACAAGGAAATAACTTCAATTAATTCCAAAGGGACATGTCATCTTCCAAATCAAGAGCAGGGCATTCATTTATTGATATAAAACTGCCTTGTGGCTGGCCTCATTAACTTTGGAGGTGCAGAGGATGTGTTTTCTAGGCCTTCATCCCAATCCAGAAGACCTGGGGAGTACATTGTGTTTCTCACTGGTAGTCATCCACCAGGGTGGTCTGTCACACAGCAGCTTGGCAATTTTACCTCAGGAAGTCCACCATCTCCTTAATGGTCTTCAAGCTCTGAGTCCATGTGCCATCAAGTCTGCTTCCAGCTCATTCCCATCTGAGGAAGGCTGGGAGACTACTGTTGCAGCAAGGGGTCATGGGACAGTCAGGTGTGACAGGCTGCTAAAAGGACATCCATAAGCTTTGAGTTTCTCAAGGAGGAGGCTCTGGTAGCTGGAGTTTTCCCATGTGTCCTATTTGTACTATGAAGGGATCTGCATGTAAGGATTGGATGCCCAAGGTCTGGCACATAGTTGTCCTGGGGTGTGGATGAAGGGTGCTAAAGGGTGGTATTTGCCTCTTAAGAGTTACTGTAAAGGGTGGGGTGGCCTTGAGGTGTTGCCCTTGGGGGCATCACCATGGGACAATCCAAGGTTGAACTGGTGTGAAGCCTCTGTGAACTGAGTCAAAGGACCTGGAGCTGAAGACTATTAATTTGGGGCATTCTTGTGGGAGAGGCAGCCTCAGTATATTTTTCCTCTTAAAATAATAGCATATATACTGATAACAAGTCATATTTATTCCTAGGTGTACAAATCATTTTAACTGATTTACTTCCAAGTGAGGTGTCATAAAACAGGGAAAAAGAGGTCAGGTGCCTAAAGGGCAAAGTCAAAGAAAATATCCATAAATTCCTTATTGCACCTTCTTGACTTCCAAAGAGGAAGGAGATTTGAACACCTCTGGTGAAAATACACAGTGAAGGTGGCAGAAGCTGTAAACTATACCCACTGGTTTTGCATTTAGAAAATTGAGACAACAGTATAATTTGGGTGTGTGGGCATTTGTCTTTCTTTAAAAGTTTTCATCTCTGATTTTGTCTTTCTTTAAAAGTTTTTCATCTCTGTGTTAAAATGTGTTGTAAATTTTCTGTTATACAGTTTCTACTTCCCTTGCCACTGCTCTGTTGACTTACAGTGTAAGTTTGAAACCCTTTTTGATGCTGACAAGTGTATGTTTCCATTTCTGTGTCAATCTGTCAGCACTTGAATAGTCTTTGTAAACGTAAGGCTTTGTGCAGGTGCCTTACTTTGGCAAAGGAATTATTCTTTATCCTCTGAGATAGAATTGGCTCCTTGTACAATGAAATATTTCTTGTATCCAAAGAAACTCTGAAGATTGCAAATGTGCATTTTCAGTGCAGAAAATACTAAGAAGGCTTTTACTTGAATACTTCTGGTAGGAAAGAGCTCAACTGGGTTACCCTGTGTGAGCTCAAAGTATCTATTTCTCACTTGACTCAATCCCAGAGATGTTCATTGCCTCCCCAGCATCCCCAGCACGGCTGATATGTGTTGGTTCCCTAATTTTTAGGATTCATAAAGGAGCACATCAGAGCTGGAAAGCCAGTGGGGTCCTGCCTGGAGTGGTAAGGTGGCATGAGGGCCAGGGAAGGGACACAGTGGTCAAGCACTGCAGCTTTGGAGCTGCAAGTGAAGGACTTGCAATGCACTGTGCAGCTTCTACTCTGCTTTGCCTCACATCTTGCTCACTTTGCTGCTTAGAAATGTCTCTGCTCTGTGCACCCAGGTCAGGTCAGGCTCTCTTTCCTTCTTCCCTCCTCTTTCCCCGCAAAGTGCATGCTTAGGTAACTGTCATAAAATTATGTTTTCAAATTATGAAAATGGAGTAGTCATAAGTGACTTAACATTACTTGCAGCAAATATGGTTTGAGGTTGGTTTTTTTTCTGTGTACATATGCTGTATAAAAGCAGATGGTATTCATTTATAGAAGATGCATCTCATAATGGGAACTGCAGATGTCTAGCATGGGGAACTTGGTCCTGTAACTAACAATCACATGCACTGAGGAGTGTATGACATTGCTCTTGATCTTCTGTACACTGTGTGTCTACATATGGCACAAGAAAATAGGAATTTGTATTTATTTGTATTTGCATCTGAATATGGATTGTGTCTTATTTCAGGTTTAATGTGTTTTATGTGGAGCATTGTATTTCATATTCCTTGATTATTACTGGAATCTCTAATCATAGCTGTTTAGTGGTACAAGTAAATGCTATTTTTTACCCTGATTACACAAAGGAATTAGTCTAAAGTTGAAATTAGGGATTTAACCTCTAGATACATGGAGAAAGTTAAAAAAATGTCTTTTTTAGATGCATTTTTTGCTGGCAGTTAACCCTTCACTGAAGTGTGTAGTCTTTGTAGCTTCCTAGTTTATTCTCTTTGATATTTGTGGAGCCTGAAGTAATCTCTCACAGGCTTTCTTCTCTTCTTTGGGAATGCAGGATAAGACTTGAGGCTAGTATTAATGATGCAGTGATTGTTAAAATGACAGATTGATGTTGCTTTATATAACTGATTAACATCTTTAAAACGAGACTGATAACTTTTCAGAACAATAATTACAGAGAATGTAATCAGCTGAAAAAAAACAGGTGGCACCTATATGTTTATTTAGAAACAGGCATCTGTCATGTTTGCAAGATGCTGCTAAAGAAAGGATTTTCCTAAATAACTTCTATTAAGACATTTCATTAAAATAATTTATGAATCTAAAAACTGACAAGGTTTTGGTTTGTGATTTTTTTTTTTGTGTGTGTGTGGTTTTTCTGGTTTTGTTTTTAAATACTCTAAATTCTCTCAGTCCCTGCCTGCATCCTCTTTTTGATGAGTGGAGTTTAAACTCCAGTTGGTAAGAGCTCTTTTGGTCTTCTATATCCTTAACTCTAGAAACAATTTCTTTCATGTTTTGCAGTTTTTTTCAGCTGCAGTGCAAGCAGTGACTGTCAGCCTTGCCTTTCTGATCAATCTTGAGCATTTCTTCTTGCTGCCTTAAAATATGACCATGTTAATTTTTGATGAACTTGCTGCCCATATATACCCACATGAAAAGGAGAGTGCTTATGCCAAAAAAGAATCCAGATCTAAAAGTAAAGAACAACAAAATCTAATACTGTTAGTGGAAATAAGAAACAAGGATGGATTACATGTGTAAAATCATGATCAACTAACAATGGAACATATGTGGGATGTTCCTGGGGGTTTGTTTTTCATTTTGCACTGGTTTTCTCATTAAATGACTGGTATTTGATTTGCATGCTTTGTTTACTTTTTTCTTAATCTCCAGTGTTTGTTTCTTTTCTGCTTTTCCCCCTTTTGTTTGGTTTGTATTATGTTATCTTTGTTGGTTTTTTTTTCCCCCATCTCCTGGAACAAAACAAAACCTCTTTTAAATCCTTATTGTTGAAGTTTTGTTCTTGTATTCAAGTCCTGATGCTCAGGAGTGTGTGCATCAAGAGGTCCAGGGAGGTTCTCCTTCCCATCTACTCTGTCCTACTCAGGCCACAACTGGAGGATTGTGTTCAGTTCTGGGCTCCTCTGTTTAAGAAGGACAGGGAACTTCTGGAGAGGGAACAGAGCAGGGCTACTAACATGGCTGGGGGACTTGAGCACCTCTCTGATGTGGAGAGGCTGAGAGCTGGGGCTGGTTAGTCTGGAGAAGAGAAGACTGAGGGAGGATCGTATCAATACTTAAAGGGTGGATATCAGGAGCATGGGGCCAGGCTTTTTTGTGTGGTACCTAGTGACAGGACTGAGGTCCTGGGAAAAAACAGCACCCAGGCAATTCCATCTGAATATGAAGAGGAACTTTTTTCCTTTGAGGGTGGTGGAGCACTGGCCCAGGCTGCCCAAGGAGGTGCTGAAGTCTCCATCTCTGGAGATACTCAAAACTCAACCAGACACATCCCGTGCAAGCTGCTCTAGGTTCTCCTGCTTTTGCAGGGGGTTGGACTAGATGAGCTCCAGAGGTCCCTTCCAAGCCCTAGTATTCTGTGATTCTGTGGATAGGTAGCATGGTAGTGAAGCTTCCAGACTTGCACCTGAACACATCTGCATATTCAAATTGGTAGCTGTACATCTGTATGTTTAATTTGTAAGCAAAGTGACACACCTATGCATACAAGTACCANAGTCTCCTCTTGCCCAGGCTGCAGAGACCCAGCTCTCTCAGCCTGTCCTCCTAGGACAGGCTGGTTGAAAGAAATACACATTTTTATGTCTTTTCTGCCAATGTGCAGAAAACAGATTGGGGAGTGAAGGGAGAGAGGGGAGGAGAAATATCCATGGCCCTGACTTGCTTCCTGCTTGCTTGCTTGTCAACTAACATTTAAAACCCACTAGGAATGTGAGGAGGTGAGAATATATTAATGCAATTTTGTTCTGTTTTGTGGAGTTACTGCTCCAAGGACACCAAGCCTTCGGAAGGCTTGTAGATAACAGAGAGGGCTCCAGACAGTTCAACTTTTACACTCCAGGAACAGGTATTTCTCAGGAATACTTGCTTAGAAGAAGGAAGTTGGCAAGACAGGAGATGTTGCAAAGGTTTATGGCTTTAGCAATTGCCCTCAAAGATAAAAAGTAAGAACTGTGCCTTGGTGCCCTTTTCAATCTCTTTTCCTGAGGCAACACTGGACTTTCCTGCAGCCTTCTTTGTGTGGTTGGTCTGTGGGGAGGGCAGGTGAAGGAAACACCTGGATGAGGGCAGACCTACATTGCCCTCCACCTCCCTTGTGGCTCCTACTAGAGAAGTTCCTCAAGGCAGTTTTCCTTCATGTGCAGAGGCACATGCAGCCTTGTTGTGTTAGCTCCTGGGAGAGCAGATGAAATCCCAGGGACAACTTTTGAAGTTGTAAACACCTCCTTCCTCATGCTAAGCCCAAACTAAATCCAGATGGTCCATCCTTTGCAGTGTCCTTGAGCTCTTCCCCCTCTTCGGTCACCTTGCCTCTAAAAGATGCTTCTTGAAAGCATCCTCTCTGACAATTTGCTTCTGAACTGAGCTGTATCCCTCAGTATTCTTGAGTGCTGATCCATCTGGCATGTGCTGCTCTCCTCAGTCCTTTCTGCTTTCTCCTCTCCCTCTCATCCAGCTTTTGTGAGAGGACCTTTATCTTACTGGATCTTTGTTGGTGATTTGTTTGGGCAATGAAAACAGTTTCTTTTAAAAAACATCTCTAGGCTCCTGCATGGATTTTCTTGCCTGCTGTTTGGGAGTTCTCATACCAACTCATTTACAATTTATTCTGACTGCAAGGGTTCTATTGTAATAAATCGACTACAAACATGTGCCAGTTTCCTTCAAGCATAAACAAAAGTACTGCATTGTGCTGTAGGCCTTGTATTTGCAATTAATAGGGTTGCAAGTCTAACTAATAGGTCCTTTAACGTGGAGAGAGCTAATGCTTTTAGAGAGCTAATTGCTTTTAGAGGCACAAAAGTGACTCCAGTATCATTTCATGGCTGTAACTGTCCTTTACTAGATGGTCTTGGTATTTGCCAAGATAGCTTAAATTGGGCTTTGTTGCCTTACTGATTTTTTTCCACTGTGAAAAGAAAAATAAATTATTTAAACCTTTCCTCTCTGTGCCTCTCAAGAATGGAATGACAAATACTGTATCTGTTTCACTTCCTGCTTGATTCTCTTTGATATTTGTGCAGCCTGAAGTAATCTCTCCTAGGCTTTCTTCTCTTCTTTGGGAGAAGATTAGTTCCAGTGGTTCTCTTAGAAGATTACAGAAGAAGTGTACTTTTAAAGTGTGTATGGTGTGTTCAAATATTTTCCCAATAAGCAGCCTGGGAGTTGTTAGAAAGAACATATTTTTGCATAGTGTTTTGTAATTGATCTAAGTTGTAGAGAATGAGAAGAATCAAAACTGTGAAGGAAAACATCTGTGTCCATATGAATCAGCCAGGTGATGCAGAAGGAATGAAAAAGGTAGGTCAACTGATCAAAAGTCAGAGCCAAAAATGCCACAGAGTGAGGCTTTTCCTTATTTTCCTAGCTGTGGGCAATACCTTTTCCTTCAAACTAGAGCTTTAAACACAATTAGGGATGTATGTAAGGCAAATAACACTAAGTGTCTGTTGAATTTGGAGAGTGACTTCTGTTTTTATTCAGTGAGACTTAAGGTTCTGTAAGCACTTTCAGCTTTTCCAAAGCTGTGCAGGAGTTGCAAACCTGCTTCTAACGTGGTGCCACTTGTGTGATTGTACCTCTACAGGTCACCCAGCTTCCCTCATCTCCTTATTTTCCCCTCTGGTGGGTTTTGTTCTCCCAGGAATAGCTGCTTCTCTTTCTAAGATGTGTGTTTTTGATCTAGATCTGTGGGCAAAAAATAATAATGTGTTTTCAAAGCCTTTGAGAGTCTTCATTCAATTAATCTGAGAATTAAAAGAGATCAGAATGGCAGAACCTGAGACAGGATAGTCTACTTCATTTTGTCAGTACAGAAGTAGAACTAAAACTGATTCCTTCTAATACTACTTCTCAGTTTAACTAGTTGTGATAATTTTATTCCAAGTCTGATAATTCCCAATGTTCTTTTTAAAGCTCCAAATCTGAGTCTATGAGATTCACCTTTCACTAAAAGAAATAAGCAGGCTTCTGTATTTCGTGGATGGAGAATAAAGCTGAGTTGAATAGCTCAGCCACTGGAATGCAGCAGTGTCCCCAAAACCAAGGAAGCACAAGTGATGCAGTCATTTTGTGGGAGAAAGGCTTCATGGCTGCACTTGTCCATCCTGAATTTCTTTCTTGTTCTGTGTGGGGTGGAGCAAGATCACATTTGTTCTGGCATGTCAGGTAACTCTCTTTGCAGGTGTTCAAAAGTATATATATTCCAGTTCTAACAGCTTTTTGATAGTAAATCATTTTACCTCATCAACCATACCCAGAGGCCAATGATCTAGACCATCATTTTAGATAGGGTATGTCTGTGTGTCAATTTGCCATAATCATCATTTATCTAATAAGAAGTAGAAAGTAGGTAGAATCTAACTGGCTGTGTAGGAACATGAGGTCCTATTAAAGGAAAAGTCATGAAATATTTTAATCTTCTTAGAAGTGCTGTGTATAGTTCAGGCAGCTTAAGTGTTGCCAGCATCTCTGGACTCTCCCATTTCTGGT
The DNA here is from genome assembly GCA_013396975.1 of Bucco capensis. Taxonomy (NCBI): domain Eukaryota; kingdom Metazoa; phylum Chordata; class Aves; order Piciformes; family Bucconidae; genus Bucco; species Bucco capensis. The sequence continues at coordinate 27,326 of VWZO01004614.1, read as the reverse complement.
GCAGTAGGTTAGACTGTGAAGTATAATAGTCTGTGTCAATGTCACAATTTCCTTCCTTTTTTCCTTCAGTGTCAGGTTGGGGTTGGCAAAAGAGGAAGATCATGTTCTCTAAGGTAAAGAATTCATACATGAATAATAATAAGGATATGGCTGGAAGCATTAGAGTGTGTATATATGTATATATGCACACACTTTTTAGGCTTACAGACTACCAGCCCGAACTTTGACCTATTTTATCTTTATTATTCATGGAGGGGTTTAAAATGCCAGTTTGTGGTGTTTTGGTTTTGGTTTGGTTTTGTGTTTTTCTTTTTTTTTTTGGTTAATCTCCAGAGCAGTTTTGAGCAGGTATTAACAGCAGCTGATGGTATTACAAAAATCCTAAGAGACCTGATTCTCTTTGCTCAGCCTTTTTTATGTTCATTTAGAAAGTGAGTACTGTTTTATACCCTCTCTGCAATCACTTTGTACTCTGTCTTTGGAAGGAGAACAGAGCTTTGCCTCAGTTCCTACTTCTTTGGCTTTTCATGGGAGCTTAAGGGAGATTTGGGCAAGTTTGATGGCAATTGACAGTCAGAATGTCCCATAAGGTCACACAGCAGCCAAAATAAGTTGGGAGAGGAGTGCCAAGTGCCAGTTCACCAAAAATACTGGCAATTATATTGGTTTGTACAATTCTCTGCATCTCTCTTAAAATGACTTGAGTTGCAGGAGAGTTTGCAGTGAGTCCTGGAGAGAATAAGTGATGGAAATGGTAGAAAGGAAAGGATGCACTTGGTGCAAGGAGAGGCAAGATCTAGGAGCTAGAATGACAAGCAGAAATTGGCTGATACAAACAAATGTTTGTGGAACTTCTAGTCTTGTAGAACATAGAATTTGCCTTCATTTTGGAACCTCTTTAAAGACAATGTTTAAGCTCCCATAGGCTTTGTTAGGTAGCTGTGGAAAAGGGCCATATTTTTTTAACCCCAATGAATTGAATCCCACTTGAGATTAAACCCAGTACTTAATCAGATGGCTTCTTCCCTTGGTCCACTCCTGACACTTTTGATAGCTGTGACAGTTTTTATCCAGGAAAGATCCAGGCCTGACCTTTGAATTCCACAAACAGGTGGAAAAAAGGATCCTGTACAGAAAATCCTAATCTGTAGGCAGAAAAGCTGTTTCCCACTTCTTCTTCACTTGCATTTCATCCATTTTTGCATTTTTTTTTTATTAGGAAGAAAACAACAGATTATAGAAACTGGTATATTTTTGCTTTATGTTTGTCCAGTATTTAGTAGCTGAACTTTGTCCCTTCCTAGAGCTGGCAAGCTCTCCTACAAAAATCCTGTTAGAGGAACTCCACTTCTCTTTCAGCAGTGTTAATCTGTTATGTTTGTTCAGTAGTGTTATTTATATTCCTTAGTTTTTATGACCATGAACACCCTTGCATTTAGTAGTTCTGCCTTTAAGTATATTTACATATCTAATACATTTGTACTTCTATATATAGTATATTAGGATACCATACAATTATGATTTTTTTTTATAGTGATGTAAAAAGATCATATTCAGATCTAAAATTAGTGGCTAGCATTATAGTAATGACAGAGGTTACCTTTTCCTCATCACAACCTAGTCTTTAATTCTTGAGTGAGAAAAATGGAAGTAAGGGAACTGAATTTCTCTGAAATGCCAGTGAAATTGCACTGTACTAGCTGGTTAATCTCTATCTGCTGAAGTTTCACACATGACAAGTATCAATTGTGAACTGCCAAAAAGACACTGGAACAGATAGATTTCACAGGAAAGAAAATAAGGAATAAAGGGAACTTCACTAGTATAAAGTGTCTATTGAGGGAATCCAAATCTAACTGACAGAACCTAAAGAAAGGACATTTTTATTATGCTGTAAAACAGGGATTAATGTGCAGAGTCATGTTTTCTTACAGGCTGAAAAAGGACACAGTTGGTCACAAAAGGAAGGGCTGAGTGCTTACACACAGCACTATTCCCTTAAATACTTGCCACTACATAAAACTCATCAGTGCTCAGTGAAATAACCCAAATCTGATTTCTTTCCCTGTAAATATAACAAATAATGTTCATGACAAGAACTTGTTTTAGTGGCTCCCCTCTGAAAGAGCTGGAGTGCTTCTGCTCACATCCTTGATGTTTCTAATAAATAAATACATCTCCAGTGGGTGGGCAAGAAGATTAACTCTGCTATGAGACTTGCATTAACTGTAGTGAAGAAAGAGTTTTATACCTAGGGAGTCAGTTTGGTACTGAGATATAGGCAAAAATCTCATAGGCTCCAAGGGCACATGTCTTTGTAACAGAGATTAGAAGTGTGTAATTTGCAAATGAGAGTATTTCACTGCTCCCTGTAAAGCTATTTGAAGAGTAAACTATTTACTAATGATTGAAAATAGTTGTTGATAAGATTTTAATAGAGTTTGAGAGTGTTGTTAGTAATGACCTTAATGGAAATATGAGTTTTCTAGGAGGGAGAGGGAAAAACTGCTGGAGAGTAAACTTACCACTTAGTAACCTGAAATACTAGATGAGTAGTGTTTGACATTTACATTGGGTGACTGTGTTGGTTAGCAGTAGGTTAATATTCTCAGGGAAGAAAGGTAAGCTCCTTGAAGAAAAATTTTAATTTAGCTAATTTTTTTGAATTTTAAATAGAAAAATGGAACACCTAAAAAGTTAAGAATGTATTGGGGAAGTAATTTATTTTCTGCAACCACAGTAATGGCTTTTTGTTTGGTAATGAACTGTGCTTATTACCTTCTGATAACATTTGGAAAGCAGATTTCTGCAGAATTTTAAAGCTTGCAGCATGGGTGTTTGAAATAATTTGTAAACTTTGTTAGTTTTTTTCTTTTTATTGAATCTTTCCGTGAATGTGAGATTATTTTTAAAAACATCTATTTGTAGATTTCTTATTATATTATCTTATTATTAAGATTGCTTTTCCCCTTCTTTCTTTTCTTGTTGGCTTTAACTTGCTCCTACCTATGTTTTTTTATTGTGTGATATGCAGCTAGTGCTTACAAAGCATGTGTTTGTAGAAGGATAGAATTTAGTGGCAGGTCACTTTCCAGCAGCAATCCCATGTTTATGGTCTTGTCACCATCTAGCTGAAAATAAAGATCTTAGTTGGCAACCCATTTTTATGTGAATTTCTAAAATCATTTCTCTTTTGTCCTCTACACCAACCCTACTGGTCTCAAGGCTGTTCTTCCCCCTCTCCTATCCCCTTGCCACTAAAGGATGCTTCTTAAGAGCATCCTTTCTGACAATTTGCTTCTGATCTGTCCTCATTATCTTCAAAGGGTCTTTCTTGTTTATGCACAGGGATTTGTAGGAGTTAGATGGTCTGGAAGGAGAGGAGCAGGGCCCTGGAATCATCACAGTATCACAGTATGTTAGGGGTTGGAAGGAACCTAGAAAGATCATCTAGTCCAACCCCCCTGCCAGAGCAGGATCACCTAGACCAGCTCACACAGCAATGTGTCCAGGCAGCTCTGCAATGGCTCCAGACAAGGAGACTCCACAGCCTCCTGGGCAGCCTGGGCCAGTGCTCTGGCACCTGCACTGGAAAGAAGTTCCTCCTCATGTTAATACTAATCTTTCTGTGCTCCAACTTGCTCCCATTCCCTCTTGTCCTACCATTGGATGCCATGGAGCAGAGCCTGGCTCTCTCCTCCTCACACTCACCCTTCCCATATTTCTAAGCATTGCTGAGGTCTCCTCTCAGTCTCCTCTTGTCCAGGCTGCAGAGACCCAGCTCTCTCAGCCTGTCCTCCTAGGGCACATGCTCCACTCCTTTCAGGATCTTGCTGGCCCTGTGCTGGACTCTCTCCAGCAGCTCCCTATCCTTCTGGAGCTGAGGGGCCCACAACTGGACACAGCATTCCAGGGGAGGCCTCCCCAGGGCACAGGAGAGGGGAGAAGAACCTCTCTGGCTCTGCTGGCCACGCTCCTCTTAATGCATCCTAGGATGCCATTGGCCTCTTGGCCACAAGGGCACATTGCTGCCTCATGGGCATCCTCCTAGCCACCAGCACTCCCAGAGCTTTTTCCCCAGGGCTGTTTTCCAACAGATCAGTTCCCAGTCTGTACTGATCCATGGGCTTGTTCTTTCCCACATGCAGTACTTTACATGGCACAGAGCCATGGCCTACTGCAGCATATCCCACCTCAGCCTGCCAGAGTCCCCTCAAAACACATGCTTTTATTGTATTTGATGTATTAGTTTGCTCTTTTTGCATGGTGTGCTGTGGTAGTTAAATTTCAGCTGAGGTAGGTCAGTAAGAGCAGGTGGTTCCAAAGGTGAAAGGCCACCAACATGCTGCTGAGCAGCTCCACAGGATTTAACCAAGCTGAAATTTGACCTCATAGAGGCTGCTCTTGAAGTGTGCAGAGTCAGTGAGAGAGACTCAGTCTGCTCTGAGCACCTTCAGCTGCAGAAGGAGGAAAGCCTGGGCAAGGCAGGGAAGCCCAACCAGCTTTGGGCACACTATGTTGGCTGCTGGGGATGCTTCTGATGCAGCTCCACAAATGTCTTTACTGCAGGTCACACATGGGACATACCTGTCAGGAGAAGTTTAAGAACTGAAGTAGCTTCACAGAGAAGTTGTATTTCTAGGGCAAGATGTTGTTATTGCCATAGATGCAGAAGGTAAATATTCCTTTATACATAATTTTTCTGGGCTTTCAAGTAAGGGCAGGTTAAGTTAGATGTTGGGGTGCATATTAGCTTAGTAATTCATTGTCATTTATTAACTTGCACCTGGAGCAGAGAGTCAGGAACCTCATAGCCTTTCCATAAGGCTCTTTACCTTTAAAGGCAAAGTCCATACAGTTAGTATTTCTTATCAGAGAATCAAGCACATATGGTGTGAAAGGATTTGTGACTTGGGACACACAAGAGGCTTATCTTTAGAGAGAAAGGTAGGACTTTTTTACTTGGGGGCAGCAACCAAGTGTTAGTTGTCCCAAGATAAAATGTAAGGACAACATGCTTTTGTTTTAATTCTAGATAAACTTGCAAAGTCAGCCAAATGGGAAGGTAGGACTTCATTTACTGCATTTACATTGTGATAAATCCACAATGCTTGATCTCTGATGTGTTTTTGTCTCAGAATAAATGATGTTTATTACTTAACCTGAAAGCACGGTTTCATTTTTAGTCTATGGAGACAAATTTAGGCACAAAAAGACATCTGATACTGTTCCTGCAGTGTTACTCTGCTCTTATTTTGTCAGAATAAGAGAGTAACTTAGTTTAGAAAGGACCACTGGAGCTCATCTTGTCTGATCTGCCCCTCACTCAGAGTAGGGTTAACTCTGAAGTTACATCAGCTTGCTACTCATGTCATCCACTGATACTCTGAATCAGTTTGTGGCTTTTGATTTGGTCTATTTGCCTGTAAGGATGACCTGTACCTTCAGTGACATCATTATAACCTTTGGACTTTCTAAGAGGAACTCTTTACCAGGTCAGTGGTAGTTTTTGCCAATGATTTAATGAGGTTCTGTCAGTTAGATTTGGATTCCCTCAATAGACACTTTATACTAGTGAAGTTCCCTTTATTCCTTATTTTCTTTCCTGTGAAATCTATCTCTTCCAGTGTCTTTTTGGCAGTTCAAATTCTTGATGATCAGTGATGCCAGGAAGATATGTAACATGAAGCTTGTGGAACTGACTGTTATACAATTATGAAGAGGTTTGGTGTAACTTGAATTACTAGAACTTGGGTTCATTATTTCCGCTTTTATACAGCCTCCAATGCTCTTCCAGATTGGGAGATGCTATGTTAAATGTTAAATTGTAAATATATTCCAGCTATTAAAAGTAATGTTCAAGATCTTGATTTGCTTGTTGACTTCCACAAAATCATGAAGGTTGGAAGAGACCTCTAAGATCATCAAGTCCAACCATGCCTATCACTACCACATCACTAAANCCAGCAGAGCCAGAGAGGTTCTTCTCCCCTCTCCTGTGCCCTGGTGAGGCCTCACCTGGAATACTGTGTCCAGTTATGGGCCCTAACATTCTATGATTCTATGTCCTGTTGACACAATTCATCACTAACTGCCTTCATAGATGATAATATATCCTGTATCTGAAAAGACTAACCAGGGCTTGCTTTTTGCTTTGTTTCTAGCCGTCGCTCAGGCCAGTATACAATGAACCATGACCATTCCAAGAAGACCCCAGATGGAGCATCGTTTGACCGCTCAGGATCCCAGGACTCCTTGGATGAATTGTCTATGGATGACTACTGGAAAGAACTTGAAAATATCCATGAAACAAGAGGAAATAACCATGAGGAACGAGTAGCACTTCTAGTGAAAGAGCCAGATGGTAATGAAATCCATTCCTGAGCATCACAGAATATTAGGGGTTGAAAGGGACCTCTGGAGATCATCTAGTCCAACCCCCCTGCCAGAGCAGGAGAACCTAGAGCAGCTTGCACAGGATGAGTCTAGTTGAGTTTGGAATCTCTCCAAAGATGGAGACTCCAGCAGCTCCCTGGGCAGCCTGGGCCAGAGCTGCACCACCCTCAAAGTAAAAAAGTTCCTCTTCATGTTCAGATGGAATTTGCTTGGTGCTAGTTTGTGCCCATTGCCTCTAGTCCTGTCACTAGGTACTACAGTAAAAAGCCTGGCCCCAGCCTGCTGATAGCCATTCTTTAAATATTTATAAGTATTGATAAGGTCTCCCCTCAATCTTCTCTTCTCAGCAGTTTGCTGATATAGAGATATTTCTTTAAGTCTTACTCCAACAGATGGCACCCACCAAATACACTTAAATCGAAGAGGAGGTCACCTTGCTGACCATCCACTTTGAAAATTCTGTTGCCTCTAATACATATCACCAGAAACAGGCAGTGCCCTGGAAGAGAATTACTATCAGAGATAAGTAAAAGACTGGTTTTCCTTTAAGCAGAATTTGCAGAAGATCAGGAAGGTGCCTGTACTTGCAAATCACAACAACTGAAGCTTTAAACTAACTTACCCTTTCACTCTTTTATGTATTTTGTTCATAATTATTGTAGCTTTTGTGGATGGAAACCTCAGGCTTTAGCAGACAAGCCAATGATTAACTGGTTTAAGTTTAGTGAATAATCTTTTACACTTGTAACTGTTGTGGCTGTTCAGTTGTACTATTTTTTGTTTCTTAGAAGCATCAATTATGAGCTGCCACTGAGGACATGATCTTAGAAGAAGTTGGGCAGTTTCTGTATTTTTCTTGTCCTATCAGACAGAAGAGGAGTAACATCCTTAATTCCACTCAGAAATGATTTTTAACAGTGCAGCATCTGCCTCTCTCCCATTCTTATAAGAGGCCTACAGCCTTAGTAAGTTAAAATGGTGAGGTCTGCATTTTGCTGTGGCCTCTATATGAGGGAGAAGCTTTCAAAGGAATTTGCACTTCTGCCACCTGAGGCAGTTTTGAAACATCACTGCTATTGATAAGTGTTCTGAAGAGAGTCTCTGGAGGAATCACAGAATCACAAAGGTTGGAAGAGACCTCTAAGCTCATCAAGTCCAACCATACCTAGCACTCCCATACCACTAAACCATGGCCCTAAGCACCACATCTAAATGTTTCTTAAATCCCTCCAGGGATGGTGACTCCAGCACCTCCCTGGGCAGGCTGGGCCCAGACTTAACAACCCTTTCAGTAAGGAAATTTCTCCTTATATCTAATCTAAACCTCTCCTGGTGTAACTTGAAGCCATTTCATCTTGTCCTCTCACTGTTAACCCTGGAGAAGAGAGCTACGCCTATCTCACTGCAGCCTCCTCGCAGAGAGATGTAGCGAGAGATAAGGTTTCCCCTGAGTCTCCTCTTCTCCAGACTAACCAACCCCAGTTCCCTCAGCCTCTCCTCATAAGACTTGTGCTCTAGACCCCTCACTATCCTCCTTGCCCTTCTCTGGACACACTCTAATGCCTCTGTGTCCTTCTTGAACTGAGGGGCCCCAAACTGAACACAGTATTCTAGATATGGCCTCACCAGCGCTAAGCCTCAAGGCTCCAAGTCCCTTGGGGGCAAGACATCAGATGGACTTTCTCCAGAGCAGCAGAGGCCATCATTCTGCATTGCATGAGCCTCTTCTCTTACCCAGTTCAGTGATGCTGCTATGCCTTCAAGCACTGTACTTCAACACCCACCATTTCCTTTTTTTAATTTATATATAGCCTTTTTCCCCATAGTTTCCTCTCCAGCTGAAGCCACTGAGTCTGGCATCAAGCCCAAGTGAGTCAGCACAGTTGAGTTGATCAGCTTGAGCAGATGTTGCTGTGCCCCACACCCTGCCTAGAGTACAGCACCTTGCTTGGGTATGGAGTACTCCTGAATGTGTTGGACACTGCTCCTGGCTGATGGGCCTGTCTGAGCAGGGACTTCCTTGAGACCTTGAGACACAGCCATGCAAAGGCAAGGCAGGGGAAGAGATGACATATTCCTTGCTCACATCTGCTCTAGAGAATGGGTGTAGCTCTTCTTTCCAGCCCTGATAACAACATCTGAGAGAGTTTTGCCAGAGGCTCAGGATTTATCTGCATTTGGCTGGATGTCAGGAGGAATTTCTTCACTGAAAGGGTTGTTAATTCTTGGCACAGGCTGCCCAGGGAGGTGCTGGAGTCACCATCCCTGGAGGTGTAGATGTTCTACTTAGGGACATGGTTTAGTGGCACAGGAGTGATAAGTAGATGGTTAGACTTGATGATCTTAGGGGTCTCTTCCAACCTTAATGATTTTGTGATTCTATGACCATAGCAAAATTCATACTTAAAATTTTGTGTCTGTTTTCTGAACCCTGTTAATAATATTTAAGAGCCCACTTGGATGTGCACTGGGCACTGTGGGAAACTGCAGTCAGTAGTGAAGTTGACATGTCAGCTTTGGAGTTTTTAGGTATCACACAGAATATCTGATATCTGATAAATGGAAATGTTGCTTCAATATTTGAGAGGGTTGTCAGCATTCAGCACAAGCTTGGCTGCTACAGGCAGAACTTGAAGGTTGTAGAGAAAGTATTACTGGAGAGACACTGGTTCAGAAGCAGAAGTTTTGCCATCAGTGACAGTATTTAATAGCTTTTTCTATGTTCATGTGCAGTGATCTGTCAATAAAGGATATCTTATCAGATATAAGACTAATGCAACAATTGTTTTGTGGGCTGTCAGCATGCTGGAGACCATGTCATAAGAACTGATTAAAAAATAGCATTAAGGTGACTCCTGTAGCCTTGTTTGTCCTTCATTAAATTGAACTAGTGGAGAGCTGTAAGATTAATGGATCAAGAAAAGCAGCAGCACCATGTCAGTAAGGGAGCTAAAAAGATTCAAGATTGAGCTAAAAATCAATGAAGCAGCAATGATCAGAGGCTTTCAGGCTTCCTCATACACAGTTATATCTAGGTACATTTATAAAATGGTATATGATTTAATTGAAGTGCTGGAGATTATTATAAAGATTGCCCCATAGCAATCTGTATTGGATTAACTATTGTAAAAGCTTTGCTAGCATATGTTAACCCTTTTGAAGCTCTCTAGAAACAACAGTGTATTTTCAAGTCATGATAGTGTAATTGTTCTTAATTGTGGATTCCCTTAGCACTTTCCCTGGGAACTGCATTAACTCTACCATGTCATTAACATCCAGTGTGCTTAATGATACTTGAAAGCCAACATTTTATGCCTTTTTTTCCCTTTGCCTTGCTCAGAGGGAGAACTGGAAGAAGAATGGTTGAAGGAGGCAGGCCTGTCCAATCTGTTTGGTGAGGGCTCTGGTGATTCCCTGGAAAGCATGGTGTTCCTCTCCACACTGACCCGGACCCAGAAGGCAGCAGTGGAAAAGAGAGTAGAGACTGTCACACAAACCATGAGGAAAAAAAACAAACAGCACCACATTCCTGATGTCAGAGATATCTTCAGGCTACAAAATGACTCAAAGGGAAAAGTAAGTTCCTGTCTGATGGTTTTGTTTGATTCTGGCAGAGAGAAGAGATGGACATGTTAGGGGTAGGGGTGAGCAGAAGGACTTACAAGCACAAAAGGGCTATTTTCAGAAGGTTTGCATCTAGCTTCTCCCTGATTTCCATGGGAATTTTTCACTGAATTTATGGGAATAGCATTGGTCTAGGCTTGATATTGCATTAAGCAAATTTAGTGTGTTGAAAGAAGTATGTATATTGGCCTCATATTACTTAAAGGTGATGAACAAAACCACTCCATGGTCAAGATATTAATCTGAGCAGTACCTCAAACTTACTGCTGCTCCTGTTTCTTTTCTTTTTAAAGGAAAAACGAGTGGGACATCAGCCTAACCTCCTCTATTTTGCTTAGGTCTTTGTGCCTGTCATCTGGGGGCTTAGACCCTGTGCTGATTGCCAGGGCATGTGTGTGTTGTTGAACTGTGTGTGGGAAGTTGCTCTGACAAAGTCCGAAGGGTCCCAGTTTCCTCTCATGGGGTATTGAGTTCCTCTCCCATATGCAGAAAGGGGAAGGAGGGAAATGGAGACTGTGATTAGAATTCCTCTTTTATGGAGAATTGCATACATCCTGTCTGCTCCCCCAAAAACACAGTGAATTTTGAAGGGATTGACCTTCCTTCTTCCCCCACCAGCTTCCTCTCCTTCAGCAACTCCTTTCAAATACAAGTAGGGGTGAAATATATGTGCTGGAGGCACAGCTTCCCTTTCACTCTTCTGCTTTGCATGTGGTTGCACAAGTCTTTAATTGCATAAGAGCTTTCTGGAATCTGATTTGTAAGTGACTATACCTAAAAATTCCAAGATCTAATAGCAGAGCAATTTAGGTAGAATATCATAGAGCTTAAAGCAGTATAATTTTCTTTTCAGGTATGTTATTTCTGTAAAGCACCAAAAATACTTGTGGTCTTGTATTTAAGCTAGACATTATGCTGTTTGACAATCATGTGTCACAGTGTTCAGTAGACTTCTGTGTCTCTTATTCTACACATTTTGATACTGAGGACATTGTGAGAAGTAATGCAAACAAGTGATTGCAGCCATTTAAGACATAAAGAACATTGAAATATCTATTAAATATAGAAATAACTGGGGAAAACTTCTTCTAAACCTGTCTCCTTGACTGAAAGAAAATAATACAATTGTAGGCCCTCAAACTTATACACTATTCCTTTCTCCAAGACAATTATTCAGAAATCATTGCTTGTAGATATTCAACTAATCTGCCACAGAAAGCCTGTAGTGAAGTAGCTTCTGCAACCTCCTTAGGTAACTTGTCTCAGTGCTTTTGTACTCTCCCATCATTAGAAAGCTTTTTGTGTAACAAAAGAGGACTGAAGCCATCTGCAGCTGTATGAAGTCATTCCAGTTTAATAATAGCCTCCAAAAATCCTGTAACCTCCTGTAGCCTGGAGGAAAGATAAAACAATAGGATTGATGTTTTGCATCAACGCAGCAGTTGTGTTGATGTTTCTACTGAATTTCCTGCTCTATTCCCAAAGAGAAGCTAGACTTTTGGTACCTTGACAACATCCCAGTCTGCTTCTACTGTTGTGTGCAATCCTAATAATTTTTTGGGCAGTCATAGTATCTTATTACTGGACAGAATCAGTTAAAATGTCTCCTCCAGATTCCTTTTCCATGTCCTTACCAGTGCAGACTATGGCTTAGGGTCAAAGATTACGTTTTCTTATTCTTTGCAACTCTGGAAAATTAACTCTTAAGCCCATCTGACCTTTTAGGAAGAGAGAGGATGAACTTAATTACTTTTTTTAATTACCTAGATTTCAGATCCCTTTAGACTTTGCAAAGGGTTTACTAGAGAAATTAAGTGCTCTTGGCTTGGCTGGGCATACGCTTCACTGGGTTAAAACCTGGAGAGATGGCTGAGGCCAAAGAGTTGTGGTCAATGGAGTTCAATGCAG
>VWZO01004614.1:0-15120 GCA_013396975.1 Bucco capensis | reverse complement strand
GCATCATTTAGCAGGTTGCTAGGGCTAGGACAAAGGCTGCACTGATGATCTGCAAGGTCTCTTCCAGCTGGAACTGTTCTATGATTCTACTACTGAAAAAGCTGTGCTTCTGCATACCGCTGTATTGCATGAGTATGTGATTTACATCCTGCACAGGGTCAAAGGAGTTTCTACAACCATGCATTTGTTTTTTTATAGGTCTGTGATGGAAGTGAACCCTCAACTATGACAACAAGCGAAAACAAAAATGAAACACAAGATGGAACAAAAGGCAAAGCCAAACAACTCTCTTTGGTTCTTTCTTTTTGTTCGTTTGTTTGTTTTACCTTTTGATTTGTAGTCTTTCAGCTGCACAAGCTACTACCTAGATGCCTATTGCAAGTAACTTCTTAGCAAAAGAAGATGAAAATCTTATCATTAACCTGTTCTGGCTTGCATTATTGTCGTGTAAAATTTTGAAGTGGGGCTGTAGATAAGTGTCCTTTCCATCTGGGAAATCCTGTTTGTTACCACTGATCATCCTGTAATCAAGTCATCTGAGAGGTCTACTTTTATAGTTTATACTTAAGTCTTTCCTTATCCTTAATTTATGTGTTCTGGTTTATCTCTGCTGTACAGTGCAGGAAATGAAGCACTATACATAAACTCACCAGTGCATAGAAGAGAACAAAAACCAAATGGACTGTAAGCATCCAAAAGAAAGTGAGACCTGGCTGTATATCTGCAGCTCAAAATGGAAGAAAAATAGGGATGGAAGAAAAAAGTTCTTTACTTTTTTAAGGAAGCTGGAAAAGAAATAGCATTGTGTGTATGTTAAGGACTGCTTTGTGTTCAAGAGTGTGTGATTACACAAGTAAGGGTATGAGTCCATGCAAGACTCGTCCCTCTGACTGCCAGGTAGGACAAAGCATCCCCAAAGTCATTAGCTGAACCCCTAGTTTCTCTTTTGAGCATGACTTTTGATGAAAGACTTTGAGAAAGTTTTCTGCTGTTCTTCAGCTCCAATAGTAAAAGGGTGGCTGCCCTGCATCATCTTAGGTTTCTTTGAAGTAGGGCCTGCATTGTAGCTATTATAGCACCATACCCATTGCTGTAGAGATCGAAGTGCAGCTGCAGATCAGTGCCAAGTGGTGTCCCTCAGGGCTCTGTACTGGGGCCTGCACTGTTTAATATTTGTATAAACGCTATGGACAGCAACATTGAGTGCACCAGCAGCAAGTGTGCAGATGACACCAAGCTATGGGGTGGTGGGGATAAGTTGGAGGGGTGAGATGTAATCCAGAAGGACCTGGACAAGCTGGAGAGGTGGGCCCAGGGGAACCTCAGGAGCTTCAACAAGACCAAGTGCAGGTTCCTGCACCTGGGTCGGAACAATCCCCACTATCAATCCAGGCTAGGGGATGAGATGATGGAGAGCAGCCCTGCAGAAAAGGCCTTGGGGTGCTGGTGGCTGAGAAGCTGGCCATGAGCAAACAGTGCATGCTGGCAGCCCAGAAGCACAATGGCATCCTGGGCTGCAGCAAGANCTTCTGCATTGTTTGTTGAGTTTCTTAGCCCTCTTGCAGGGGACTGGATAGCACAAAGTTGTTACGCCAAAGCCTATGGCCACTTAAATAGTCCAGCAGGCAGATCAAATTCCCTACTGCAAGTAACTTATCTGTAATTAAGCCACCAAATAAAATTCTCCTCCAGTTCCAAAATACTGACCAGTAGTAGCCTGCAAAACTTTTTGCTTTAGACTTGGAAAACAGCAACAGACAGTACAGGATGTGCATGGAAATTGAAATGGGAGAGAGGAATAGAAAGCAGCCCTGAATATCACCCAAATCTATGTGTTTCCAGAAGTGCTGTTAATCCTTCCCTCCCTCCCAGCAAACCTTACTCCTATAAGAACAGGATAAAATTGGGAGGACTGCCAGACTGCTGGTTCAGCACAAGGGAAGGAAGAGTTGCCTGGTGCTTGTAGCAATAAACTGCACTGTAGGATTCAGAGCTGGAAAATTACCAAGCAATTATTGCAGAGGTTTTTTATCACATCTGGTTCTTTTTTTTTTTTCCGGTGGCCCTGATGAACCCTTCAGAAAAAAGAAGTTTTGAAAGGCAAAAGCCATGTGCTAGCTCTCTGCAGCACAGATTATGATGTGGATAGCCAATTCAGCCTGCTTCCATGCTAAAGTAGGCTGTGCTCCCAAGGATTGGAGCAGGAAGAAAAACATCAGTTCAATTTGCACTCAAACCATGCAAGTTGTGTGCTGTTAAATGCACCACACCTGTCCCAGGGCTTTGCTGTGATCATTCCTCCAGAATGATGAGCAAATTAGTGTTATACAAACAGTGAAGGAAGGCAAAAAAAAGTAAACAGTGCCTGGTATGTTAGACATACTAAAGATTTGTGAAATCCAGAGCCAAAGAGATTTTTTTAAAGATGGAAACTTTGATAGAGAATTAGTGCCAGTTTTACCTGAAAAATGTGAATATTCGACTTAAAAAACCCACAGCCAAAGCTTAAAATGAGATCTCTTAAGACTGTTAGAGTGAATAACTCTGCCTGGTTCTTCTCCAAAGGTGATGACTCTGTTCCTAATTTGGTATTTGAATGCTGCATTCCCAAATGCTTCTGCTAGACTGAAGATCACAGAATCACCAAGACAAGATGACACTGTTTTTTTGCCCTTAGAGCATAGGTGGGCTGTGTGAACCTGTGCTCACTCTTCCTTTCTTGCCAGTCCAACATACTTGGATTCTTACCTAATCTCAGATTGTTAGGAGTTGGAAGGGACCTCTGGAGATCCTCTAGTCCAACTCCCCTGCAAGAGCAGGAGAAGCTAGAGCAGCTTGCACAGGAGATGTAATGTAAGCAAACTCAGGGAATAAGGTGAAACCATTCAGTTTTTATTCTTTTCTGCCTGATCCTGCCCAAACAGAGTATTTTCTATGATTTATTAGTTTTATTGGTAGATGCATATTTGAGGTTTGTTGGAAGGACTCTCACTGCCTTTAAGTGCCTCTTTGTTTCAGTTAGGTACAGCTTGTGTCTACAGGAAATGAAAAGAAAATTCAGAGTCATGCATTAAGCTGTCAAAAGATGTTATCAGTTTAACAATCCACAACACTCCCTAAAGTCCTGCAAAGGTAGCAATCTATTCAACAGCTACAAAAGAACAAAGCAATTCTCTTTGCATGTCTGTGAAAAGCAGTAAGTAACTGTGTTGGTTGGGAGATCTCAAGAAATAAAAAGGAAAGAATAAAGCAAACTAAAAGCTCAATACTCATTAGCTTAAAGAGAGGAGCAGCAAAACTCAGTTTACTGTGGGACTGCAGTTGTCCTTCTGAACACACAGGATTAGAATCAGAGAATCATTAAGGTTGGAAAAGACCTCTGGTGTAATCACATGCTGTTGAACAAAACCCAGTCCAGAATGCTGTTTCCTTTCCATTTTCCTTCAAAAAAGTAAACAACTTTTTTCATGGAAGTGTTATGGTTGGAAAAGACCTCTGAGATCATCAAGTCCAACCCTTAGCCTAATACTGCCATGCTTACCACTAAACTATATTCCCAGGTACCACAGTTTTTGAACACTTCCAGGGATGGTGATTCCACCACTTCCCTGTGTAGCTTGTTCCAATGCTTGATAACCCTCTTGGTGAAGAAATTTTTCCTGTTAGCTAATCTGAACCTCCCCTAGCACAACTTGAGGCCATTTAATCTCATCCCATTGCTTATTATCTATTTAAAATTATCTATAGAACTAGCATTTTAGAGAAAAGCTTTGTCAGGCAAGAAAGTCCCAATATCAGCCATTCTACCTTTCTAACTCTACATCTATCAGCATGGCTCCAATGGGATATACTCTAGATTCTCTAGCAAAACTAGGAAACAGCAAGGTTGACACTTCCACACTTTCCATTTCTTATGAAAAAGAAATAAACTGAACTCCCATCCCACTCCTGAAGAATTCCCAACATTTTATGTGATCTTTAAATAACACTGTGAACCAGGGAAGAAAGATGTACAAGTCTAACAGAAAATATGGTTTCTGCATCTTTATAGATAATATTGACATCTTTTTCTGGATCACACTTGAATTTCTCTCAGGAAATACTGCATGGAGTTGGCACAACACCAAAGCTGCTTCCTAGTTAATGAATGCACATCAACAGGAGCAAAGCTATAGGACCAAGAAAAAACTCCTCACAACAGCAGCATTTCCAGACCTTTAAGATGTACACAGCATTAGGAAGACATCTGCTTTACACAGCACCTTCCTATGAGCAGAGAACTGAAATAGGAGCTACTGCTTTATTGTTTGTTAACATCAGATCCCTCCGAGGCTGGTAGAAAGTATGTAGGTCAGGTATAGGCTACATTAGCATGACAAAAGTCTAGGGGGGGGGAAGCTGTTTTCCTTTAGTTGGGATACATTAAAGAGTTTACATGATATATACAGATATACACACAAAGAGGCCAAAGTTTGAAGCCAAGGATGAATTTGACCTTGGATCTGTTTAGTTACTGAGGTCTCACGTATCTCTTTACCCAAAGGAGCAGCTCTAGTTTCAGGATCAGCTTAATCTTTAGCGTACACCTCAGGCATCTTTTGGGGTTAGCTTTGAACAGGCTTGAGTATCCTGTGAGTAGGTGCCAGTGACACAATCATGATCCCATTGAAAGGAGTAGGTCTGAATTTCATAGAGATGGTGGAGGGATCAGAATCTTTCTCTGGCTAAATCGCCTTTGATGATTTGTGTTAAATAGTGGTATTTACAATACCATTTTCCTCATGCTTCTGTTGTATTTTAAGTTCAGACTGGAAAGCAAGGGTTGATTTACTATGAAATTAGACTACTTCTTTCTCTAAAAGCAGAACTGCCTTTCCCCTTTTCTTCCTTATGTTTTGTTTGTTGGAACAAAGAAAGAGAAGTAAAGCCATTGTTGTGTACTTAGTCCTGCCCATGTCCAAAGAGTTTTGAGGAACCTAGAGTCTTCAGACTCAGATGAGGACAGGAATGCTAGGAGAAAGACATGAACTGTGTACTGTCTGTTATTCCCAGATGTTTGGATCATAGAGGAGACTTTTTGTTTTGTTTTTGGAATTTTAACAGTAGAAAGAAGTGCTCAAAGACATCACAGTCTTTGAGGCTGGAAAGTATTTGATGGCAAGAAACTTCTGATACCAAAACTGTTTGGGTCTGGAAGATTCTGGGAGTGTGCTGTTTGTTTGAAGTGCTTTCTTCATTTTTTTTTTTCATAGTAGAAAATAGGAGAAAACCTCATGGCTTGGCAGAATTATTCCAGAAAACCTATACAAGATGGACCTTTGCAAGAAGTTAAATCTTCACCTGACCAAAAAATGGCAGAATTTGCAACCAGAATGTCCATCCCTTGCCCAACGTTAATGTCTACTTGGTTTGAAACTTACTCTCATGCACTGAGTGGTGCTTAATTGTGCTGCTGTTGATTAGTAGGATTTTTTTTTACTCTATCTCCAGGTCAGAAGTTCAGTCTTGGAGCAGATGAGCAGAAGAGGCCTCTTGAAGAAGTGCCATTTTCAGACACTGACATCAATTTGGAGATCTCATTTGCAGAGCAGGCAGCTAATCTCAAAGACATCTCAGTAGGCAAAATGTGCAAGGGTGGAGGGGGTGACACACTTCTCCCGGTAGGTGCTTGCTATTTCTTGCTCTCCTGCTTTGTTTTTACTAGTGGTACTATTTGTATTACATTGATCTGATAGTGGGTGAGTTAGAGTTAGAAGAATGTAAATCTTCCAAAGATACAGATAGACTTTCTCAAGATAATTTGTTTTTTAGAGTAGTATTCTCAATAACATACTTTTAGCCCTATTTCTGTCATTGTCTGTCTGGCAACATGCACTCTATCTGTAACAAGAATGGACTGGGAATATTAAGCTGGAATAGTGGCTCAGAAGATTTATATTAATATAGAAATAGTACCATGGGTCCTGAGCAGCATTTAATTCTACATCTTAACTCAAGGCATGTTTTAAGCAAGTTCATGCAGATAGATAGTCAAAACTCAGGTCAGTCACTGAGCAGATAAACAAAGTGTGTCCTTACTTCATTTCTTTGCAGCCCCTTTTCCTGTTATCTGAGGTGAGATGCTTTACCTCTGTAATAAAAAACCTGTGGTGACATTTACAAAGGGTTGGTGGCGGCCTGTAGAAACCTTGTACAGTTATCCAATGCAGAGAGGTGAGAATGAGGAACAGAATGGTCTGTAGAAGTCTAAAGTCAAACAGCAGCAAATTAAAGATTAGTTTGTGCTCAGGTTTTCTTTCCATCTCATAACAAACAAAAGGAATGAATTCACATAAACACAAAAGAAGATCCTCCAAGGCATTTTGTTGTTCATCTTCAGGGATCTCTTTCTACCTAACATTTCATGAACATGCAGTTATGTATGATAAACTAATGACTGGTGGGAAAAACATCTTTTTTGTTTCTTCTAACAGTGTATGCAAACATGTCTGAGTAAACACAATCTGAAGTAATAATGTTTCACAGTTCTTCAAACACTTAATTTAGATAAGGATATGTGCAGTTCTTCAAACAGTAATTACCCCATGTATCCTAGTTTAAACATTATAAACCAGACAGTACTGGATATTTAGAAATGGTTTCTAAAGTGTGTAAGTCATGCTTCTCTAATACAGTCTACAAGGAAAGAGCTGTACCCTTAACTTCTGTATATATGCATATATATGCATAATACATCCATTAGCTCTATTTTTTAGCTAGACTTAGGAAGGGTTGCTCAAAAACTATGTGGCAAAATGATAGGAAAAGGATGGGAGTTACCTATTTAAATCTGCCATTTGTATTTGTTGCACCTTTGTCATTGGCAGCTATTTCTAAACATCCATGTTGGTGCAAGTTGATGAAACCTTAAGGTGGGAAAGTGACTATATATCTACAATTTGTAAATAATGAGTTTGTGTTGCAGTATGTGATCTTCTGAGGTGCAGGTTGATGTAAAACTTCTGTTTTCTTTAAACTAACTTCCAGCCCAAAAAGCTGAGCAGTGGCTGCAAAGCAGGACGTTAAACGCTGCAGAGCTACTTCTGTCTGGGCAACAAGGGCAGCATCAGCAGCATAAAGCAGCTCCTGGACAAGATGGTTCATGGTTTTAGTATGGGCCTTCAAACACCTTAGGTTAAATAGACTTCAGGAAGTTTTCCATCACTGGCGATTCAGAACTTAAATCAGTCCAACAGTTTAACTACCTAGGCAGCCTCATCTCCTCGGATGGTAAGATTGACAGAGAGAGAGACAATAGGCTAGCAAAGGCATAGAGTGCTTTGGGAAAACTCTAGAAAAGAGTCTGGCGAAATAAACACTTGAAGAAAAGTCCAAAGCTCAGTGTTTCTAGAGCCATTGTGCTGTCTACTCTTTTNAGTCCTTGTGCTGTGCCTTTTGCAACCGCTCTGGTCTGTCCCAAATTGGCCTTTGCAGCCAGCAGCGCTTGGAAAAAGCGCTTGGGAAGGGCATGGATGGAGCCCTCCCTGGAGCTGCGTTCGCGAAGCCTGCCCATGATGATGATGATGTGATGATCTAGTCATGTACCACAACCACCAATTCATCTGTGCTATCACTGTGTTTGTACAGTATGAGGAAATAATTCAGGAATATAATGTAGCTTTGCAAATAGGAGAAAGTCTTGTCAGCCTTCCTGCTTTGAGACATGCACACTGTTGATGTTAGGCACAGGCAAGAGTCTTACTTAGAAGCCTGCTGGTGAGAGACAGAGTTAAAAAGCTCTTCAAGCTAGGAAGTCTTTCTCCCTCATTCTCTCATCTCAATTCCTTTTATTGACCTCTAACTGCAGCTTCTGAGCATTTCAGTGCAGTAGAAATGATTCATAATTAAGGATCCCCCTTACCTAAGAAGGGAATCCCTTTAGTAGTATTATTTATATGGTAGCCAAATATGTTAATTTGTGTGCATGAGTTCAGAGGGATTTCTATCCCAATTGTACATGCCTAGGATTGCTCATGGAGAGCTATTTCCACCATGGGGTGGTGGGGGCTGAGAATGGGGTGGAAGGTGGTTCCAAGCAGGACAAAGCCAGACTCTTCTTGGAGTTGCACAGTGCAAGGACAGGAGGAAACAGGAGAAATTCTGTTTAGCAAAGGAAAAAAAAAAGCCCCTGTGAGAGCATTAAGCACTGGAACAGGTGCCCACAGAGCTTATTGGGAGTTTCCAGTTGGACAATTCAACCAGCAACACAACCAGACTTTGAATTTAGCCTTGCTTGAGCAGGTAGTTGAATTAGATGACATTCAGAAGTCACTGGGAACTTAAATCCTCCTATGATTTTAAGATCATCTGCTTCTCAACCTCTCTGGGGGAATTGCCCCTTGATAGAGTCAGTGACAGGAGGCTTCATGATGAAGGGTTGTGCCCTAAAGGTAGCACAGCCTTTGAGCTAAATTGTTTGTTAATGACATGGATTATTCACTCTGCTGCAAATCTCTGCTTTTAGAATTTCAGGCTGCCAAAGGACAAAACAGGCACCACAAAGATTGGTGACCTGGCCCCTCAGGACATGAAGAAAGTCTATTCTTTAGCACTGATTGAATTAACTGCTCTTTATGACATACTTGGGACAGAATTCAAGCAGCAAAAAGCAGTAAAAATAAAAACCAAAGGTGAGTCACTGTTTCATGTGCTGATCCAAATGGGTTTACTTTTGCTTCTTAAACCCCTGCAGGGATGGTGACTCCAGCACCTCCCTGGGCAGCCTGGGCCAAGACTTAACAACCTTTTCAGTAAACAAATTTCTCCTTATATCTAATCTAAACCTTGGGAGGGCCATGTGTTTGTGTTTTGCAGTCAAATTCAGTAATCTTAAAGGTCTTTTCCAACTTAAATAATTCTGTGATTCTTCATTGCACTTGGCTGAAGGTGCTGGGAGCCTTTGTCACCTGATTTCCTCTTCTGTCTGGATAAACTTTCCTGTGTCACATAGACTTTGCCCATCTGGTACTACTCAGGCCATAATGCAGTTTTTTTTATGCTGACTGGCATCATATGAAGTGGAATATTTGGGCTGTTGCAGAGAATGTTGAGACAGCTGCAATATGTCATTTTGCTCAGCAAGCCTTTGGAGTGTGTGTGTATATATATATATATATATATACATATCTAATCACAGTGCTTTGCTTGGGAACATAGGACACCTGGAAACCTATTTCAAGATGCTAGAGGTTTTCAGTGCTTTGGCTTCTGGTTTCTGCTAAATGCTTTACAAGAGCTTGAAATGTGTTACCAGTTAATCACAAGCTTGCTTTGGCCAAAACCCTGTTGTCAAGGTTCAGTGAATGTGACAGTGCAATAGCTCACTTTAAATAATTGAAGGTAACAGAGAGATATACAGCAAGGTACAATAGATTCTTCAGAATATGCTCTTGGCTTTACAGTAGTAGAAAAATAACTTTATAAATGCAAAAGGCATACATAAAAACACCTGAGACCTTGATCCCTTAAAGGCATTTTTCTTCTTGCAGAAGTACTTGTGCTTTCACTAACGAACAGAGACAAAACACTTTCTTCCCTTTTATTTTGGGTCTTACGTTTAATTGATTCTTCTTACCAAAGTTATTGTTGATTGGATTTCACTAATAATTAACTTGTTTGAGAGTTAAAAAAGATGGACTAGACTCATGGTAATGTGTGGGAGACAGACAGTGACATTGCCACCCTTTCTGCCAAACAAATCTGCTTTTGCAATGCCTTCAGTGTTCTGCTTTGTTGCTCTGCCTGACCCTCAGCTCATCACTCCTCAGGTGCTGTCTGGCCAGTTGATTCATACAAGGATAGATCTATTGGCTGTTCTCCTTTGTACTTGAGTACATAAAGATGATGAAAACATAATTCCTCTGGCAATTGCTGTGCTGTGCCCAGCCCTGCCTTTCTATTGACCTCCTACACTTTGTTTCTCCAACTTCATCTCAGGAGAAACATTTATGATTGACAAGCTCTTCAAGATGATAAAACTGTGGGCTATGGATATTGATTGTATGTATGAGTCCCTGCATATTTTATAGGTAGACTTTTGAATGCTAATAGAGATAAAAGAACTCCCAGATTTGGCACTGAAACTGATGTTTCTTTGACATATATCACGTTCCCTCAAGGACTGACATCTTAGTAATTACAGCTGCTCTGTGTTCAGTATTGGCATGGCATCATACCAAACAGGAATTCTTAGGTACCTCTAGTGTTACATGCTGCTTCAGAAAAATTGCACATACAGCATTATCAGTGCTTCTGGCAGAGAAGTTCTGTGTCAGCAAACTTTGGGTTAGTCGTTTCTAGTATAACTCTCTTTTAATAGTCATTCACTTATGTTAGACTGGGCTATGAACACATGAGAGTCCCATTTACTTGAAGACTAAAAGGCTAGTTTTGATTCTAGTTTTGCTAGATTAACTGGGCCTAGATTCTGTTTTGTTTAGCCTAATTTGCATTACCTTAGACCTATTGTAAAGGCTGTTTTCTAACCAAGAAAAAAAGACAAAACACCTTTAGCAGGATGGTGATTTTGCTGTCCTGCCCCTTCTGTGTAGTGCAGAAGCACAGGGCTTGAAAAAGCTCTCCTTTCAACACCCTCATAGTGTTCAGAGTATCTTTTGGGTGCTAAATGCATCTGTATCATTGTAGTAGCCACATTTCTGGGTATTTAACTGATGCCATTTGCATCTTAACTATAATGACTTGCTTGAGGAATGAAGGTCTGCATTGCAGGGTCATCAGCACACTCCTTCTGCAAACCACAAGCACACAGATGGTTCATTTGTGCAGCTTGCTTCACTGTCCTGCAGAATATGTGCAGTTTGAAGTCAACACAGCAGACTCCTGATTTATGGTTGAAGGAAGAGATGAATGACTCCTTTGAGCCAAAGTGCTTTATGTAAGAACTTGATTGGCAAAGTCATTCAAACACTTGGAACAAAAGGTCAATAGCTCTAAATATATTGCATAGGCTTAAGGCTTCAAAAATGTGGGGTTTTTTGCCATTAGCACTAGTAGTGGTAGAGATGTGGATAATATCTCAGTTTCTTTTGCTTTATTCTTCAGACTCTGGCTTGTTTGGTGTCCCACTGTCAGTTTTACTGGAGCAGGATCAGAAGAAGGTGCCAGGAACCAAGATCCCACTGATTTTTCAAAAGGTAAATCATCCTAAGCAAGTCAACTTGTTACATACCTGCAAATGACAAACAAAAAACCATTTGGTCCCAGATTTATTTGCTCCCTGGAACAATTTTCTTATATTCCTTTAATCTTTAACTTGTATTTGCAACTTATTAATTCAATAAATGTGATATTTCGCTTTGTATCAGATGTATTGTGAGTTAAAGAAGTAAACTTTGAGTTTTGTTACACCTGGTCTCAAAATAAGCCTGTGAAAACTGGCAATCAGTTGCATAAATAGAGCAGTAGGTAAATCTCCTTTCATTTCTGTAACTGCAGACAACACAACTGTGTTGCATAAGTTTTCTTCCTCCAGCTGGCACAGGAATGTAGGTAACAAAGGCACTGCCCTAGTTAAACATTCTGAGAACCATTTGTGCTAAAATGATGTCATCAGCTTTTGGCATTTACAAATCTGTTTGGAATACTCAGATCCATCCTTCTAGGCATAGCTTTTAGAGAAACTAAACCTCCCATGGGGCAACTTGAGGCCATTTCCTCTTGTCCTATGACTGGGAGAAGAGACCAACTCCTATGCTGTTCCAACCTCCTCTCAGGGAGCTGGAGAGAGGGAGAAGGTCTCCCCTGAATCTCCTTTTCTCCAGGTCCCTCAGCTGCTCCTCACAAGACTTGTGCTCCTGAAAATTGATGATTTATGTTTTAAATGTTTTAAATACTCCTACAGAATTTCTTCTAACTTCTCTAAGCCATATGTAGGATTGCAAACTGTTGAGTTTGTCAGGGGAATGCCAGTGTTTACAAAACTGAGGCTTCTTTAAAGCCTGAAGTCCTTAGCTCTTCTTTGATAAAGTCATAGAGTATTTGTGACAAAGTTAGTACTGCATCTCTGCTCTTACTTTAATTACTTTGATTCGGAGATACTTAAACAAGGGTAGTAATTGGGATTTATTTTTGAAGCCTGTGTCATTTAGGAATTTGGTTTTTTGAACTACTTCAGTCTTTGGAGGAGACCTGAAGGAGGTCTAAAAAATGCAGGATTTTCCATGCAATAAACAAACTACTGTCAGAACTATCTACTATTAATTTTTAATTGGCAACTTCATTCATAACATTTTGGTTTGTGTTTGACAGCTAATTGCCCAGATAGAAGAAGCAACTCTGGAAACAGAAGGACTTCTTAGAATACCAGGAGTTGCAACAAGAATAAAGGTAAAACATTGCCCAAATTCTCAACATCTCCCAAAACTTACCTGTGTTTGCTGATTTGATTTTGTCATACAAATATAACATCAACTTGCTATGAAAAGCTTCAGAACCAGAAAGCAAAATCTCTTTACAAAGGAAAATATATTAGCCAGAAAGCTGATAGATGAAACAGTGTAGTTTTGGGAAGAAGACTAGAGTTCAAGTTTGAAGGAAAGTTGTGCCAAAACCTCATTAATTCTTGGCACAAGCTTTCCAGCCTTTTGCTTTTTCCCTGAACCAGCGTAATCATCTGAACAGTTCACACACACTCTTTCTACCCCAGGAGGAAGTATTCCCTGGCATTGGGAGCCTATTTTAATAGCTAGACTTAACCTATGTTTTCAGGCAAGGCAGCCAGCATGCACTGAAGAACCTCTCACATTGATTTTTATGCACAGCAATATAACTAAGTCAGTTCACTAAGCATGATCTTGTTAGGCACAGCCAGGCACACCAACACTTTCACAGAATCCTAGAATCCTAGAATGGTTTGGGTTGGAAGGGAGCTCTGGAGCTCATCTAGTCCAACCCCCCTGCAGTGGCCAGGGACATCCCCAACTACATCAGCTTGCCCAGAGCCCTGGCAAGCCTCACCTGCAATGCCTCCAGGGATGGGAACTCAACCANGGCTGCCAGCGTGCACTGTTTGCTCATGTCACTTTGCAGAGTGAGTGCTAATTACATGGAGCCTCTTCCCTGGTATTTGCCATAATGCAGGGAACTAAATAGTGTGATTCATGCCAAGAATCAAGGTGTTAAAAAGATGATCTGAACTGGCCTTAAATTCTGAACAGAAAGGGCCATTTAAGTGGATTCAGCTGTCTGAAGGCATCTGCCAGCTTTGGTCGTGTAGAACTCAGTCCAGCAGCTGGTTCATTAGAAACAACTGAAAAAGAGGAATGTTATGGGAATTGGCTTTGTTTATTTACCAGTAACTAAGATACTATTCTTTTTAATTATTTTTCCCTTCATTATTTTCCACTTTTCCTCAGTTCTGCAAACTGGAATGATTTTGGAGTAACTTTGTTTATTCTTTCATTTTATCAGTGTAATATAATTTCCCAAGCAGGGGATCACTCACTGTTTGACTTTCAGTATGTTTTGGGTTTTTTTACCTTTTTATTTGTAAGAGCTGCTTCTTTGGATTAATCAATTGTTTTGTTAGCAAAGAAGTGAAGTTCCTTTACTTATTCAAATAGGAAATTTTATAGAAAAACAAAGAATTTAGCATACTAAAGAAGTGATGTTTTCTCCTCATTTTCTTAAACTTTTTTCTCCTGTAGAAAAAGAAAATATTGTCCTCATTATGTAGTTTTGTATAAAGGCACAGGTAATCTCAAGGAAACATTTTTTTCTCTCTTATTTGATAGATTTTAGAGATATTATTTAAAAAAGGTATTGCATATACCCCATAGTTAAATGCATTTACTTTAAAATCTAAGCTTTGGTGCCTTAGGATGCATATTTGACATGTCTGCTCTTGTCACTCAGATAAAACAATTCATTTTATTTATGTGTTTAATACTGCATTTACTACAGTGATTTGGTCTGGATGTGGATGGAGGAGCTGATGAGGCACATGGGGAGGATTTTCATCTTTATTTCTAGACCTTGCTTTTGTTGATGAGCAGGAAATCATCCCCACATGACTTTAGGCATCTGAGTTAGGATCTTTGCACATTTGAACCCTCTGCATAATCAGTGGAGGCAGAAGATCTCTCTGGAGGACAGTTGAGAACATTTAATTTTTATATCAACCGAAGTGTCCACATTTTCTTTGGAAATAGATCCATTTTCCATTTGGACAAAGTTAAATGTAATGAGAACAGTATCTTAAAAATGTATCTAGTATCCTCTATCCAATATGTCCTTCTTGGCCAGATAAATAATTAAGGCCATATTTTTCCATAGCACTTTCCCTCACTTCATCTCACATACTTTAGAAAACAAGGCAGTGTCTTTGTCCTCCTTTTCTGTCTGGAAGCACTGAGCAAGGACAAGGGAAAGACTTGTGAGAGGTGCCTCAGAACCACCAACCCTGTACTGAGGGCAGGCAGTGGGAAATAAATGAAGTGGATGCAAAGTTGGAATTGATGCTTAATGGAAGACTGAGGAGGAGTCAGTCTTTGCAAGACATTCCTCTTTTTACCCCTCTGGAAGCCCAGGAATAGCTCTGCCAGGAGAGCAGGGCAGGTGTATGGTATTGTCCACTGCCAACAGTATCCTGCTCTTTCCCAAGCTGAGACTTATGAGATATCACTGAGACTTTCAATGCTATTTTTTCTGCTGCATAACCTCATGTTTGTAGTACAGTGCTCTTCTTTAAGACAAGGACTTGATATTCAGAGCTAGGCAAAGTTGTATATGCCCAGCAGCATGGAGTTCCCTGGGAATGGCAAGACATCCAGCTCTCCTGTCCCATGAATCTTTTCCCAGTGTTTTATAAAGAGAACCAGCCTCACCTTAGTGTATGATTTGATAGGAAACTCTGTCAACATGCATAGTAGCCATATTTGTTTAAACATGGCCATGCATGCATTATAGCAACATTCTTTGGTAGTAGTTTCAGAGTCAGCTATGTCTTAGTATTTTGGGGAGGAGAATGAGTATGATATTTGGTTCTTGTAGTGTATTCCATATGGCACTGAGGAAAGCCCAGGGAGTTTCTTCCCCTCTCTCTCTCTCTCTCTCTCCCTCTGT
>VWZO01004611.1:69593-81931 GCA_013396975.1 Bucco capensis | reverse complement strand
AGCGAGTCCAGAGGAGGCCACAAAGATGATTAAAGGATTGGAGAAGCTCCCCTATGAGGATAGGCTGAGACAGTTGGGATTGTTCAGCCCTAGAGAAGAGAAGGCTTCGAGGCGATCTTAGAGCAGCTTTCCAGTACCTAAAGGGAGATTATAGGACAGAAAGGGAGAAACTTTTTAAGTGGTCCAATTGTAGTATGACAAGGGAGAATGGTTATAAGCTGAAGGAGGGGAAATTCACATTGGAGATGAGAAGGAAGTTCTTTACCCGGAGAGTGGTTAGGCACTGGCACAGGTTGCCCAGAGAGGTTGTGGATGCTCCATCCCTGGCAGTGTTCAAGGCCAGGCTGGATGTGGCCCTGGGCAACCTGGTCTAGTGATTGGCATCCCTGCCCATGGCAGGGAGGTTGGAACTAGATGATCTTTAGCGTCCCTTCCAACCTGCCCATTCTAGGATTCTGTGATTCCTTTTTGATACAAAATCAGTTCTCATTTACATACTGTAATAAATGAAAAACTTCTTAAAATTAGAGATGTAAACATGTAAAATAGACCAACCACATGTAAACACTGCCAACCTGCAACGATATATATGAGCATACACAACTGAGTAGTAATCCAAAAAGAGGAACAGTTACTGTTGAAACAAATTAGAAGCTCTTGAAGTGTAAATGCCACAATTCGTTTGTCTTCAGAGCACATTTCTTTAATTTCTTTTGACCACTCTTCTTCTCTACCTTTTCTTGCTCTTGAAAATCTTCAGAATAGTGGAGGACAGAAATTCTCTTTGATGATAATTCAACATCAATGGACTTTGATCAGCTCTGGGAAGAAAATTTGGCAACAAAAATTTGGACATATATCATACACAGTTCTCTTGTCCTAATTTCAGTGTAGCCATTGCTTTACTACAGTTTATTATTAATACATATTTATAAAATATGAAAATTGTAGTGCAACATAAGCTAGTTAACTTGGTCGTAGTGTAACTTCATATTTGGATTTTTCTCATTTTTAACCTCAAAAAATAAAAATTATAGTATCAGTTCTTGTATTCATTTAAAATGTAAGATAAATTAAAGCACCATCCCATTTAAATAATAGAAGAAAACATAAAGTGTAGAAACTTGTTATTTGAGAATTAACAATATACTGGCAGCACTTCAAATAATTAGCACATCACCTGGGCTGGTGTGGTTTATGTCCATGATACATGATGTCCCAAAGCATGCATTGCAACAATAATTATCATAGGCATTTTTTGTCATTTTATAAAAGAAATATACAATCCTGTAGGAAATTTCCTGTGATTTAGAGTGGCCACTCGTGAAAGAAATCATTACGAACAGACTAAAATGTAAGATGTGAAATGAAACTGGAGATTTGATAATTAGCCTGTATTTCTATTCAGATCTCTGTGTTTAATTTAAAAAAAACCAACAAAATAACCCACAAACAAACAAAAACCCAACCCAAACAGTAAAACAAAACCAAAAAATGAATATTCATACAGCAATTAGTTAGAAACATTTATGAGTTAGACATGACTACCTTGTGTGCTCAGGAAGACCCTTAAATATCTAATTAGTTTTAACAGGAACTATCTTGAATTTCTTTAGGCTGTAGAGATTATTCTCTTCAAGACAATGATTAGTTATTTAACCACATCATTTAGACATATCCTGTAAGATAACGGTGCCTGTCAAAGGCAAAGAGAGACACATCCATTTATTAGTGCATTATGTACTCCAAACACCATCTGCTCCATTTTGTCTCATCCAACTTCTTTTTTTTTTTCCCTCTTGTATGTTCTTTTCAGTTTTGTTTTCTTTGTCTTTTTGTCTGAGAGGTGGATTTAATTCCCACTGACGTCAATGGAAGGACCCTTACTGACTTCAGAGGCTGTTGACTAGGATCCCATGTTGTTTTCTCTTACTCTTTTCACCTCCTCAGTCACATATAATCTTACACCCAGGTTTTATTCCTTTAATAATCTGCTTCTTAAGGTTAAATTCTGCCTTCTGCCCCATTATTCTGTTTTCATTTTTGTAAACTTGTGCCAATCCAAATTAAATACTTTGGCTACTTCGATATATTTTTCGGTCTAAAAAATGTATGTCGTGTTTTCATCCTCTTTCATTTACGTCTCCCACTCAATTAATGCTGTTTCACAAGAAATAAACTTGACATTTCAAATATTTTATATTAACAGATTTATCTTGACCATGTAAGCACAAGCGATTTCTTCTAGGAATGTATTTAATTTTTCACTCAGATACTATAATTTTTTTAGTTTATTTTTCCTTTTGTTATTTTACTTCCCCACAGTGTGTTTTTCCCCTCCCTTTTGGAGTAATTAGATTATACATTATATTTAATAAGGTGGGTGCAGATATTTGGTCTTCCCCTCTGTGGCTCCAGGGCTGCCAACGAGACACAAGTTGATGAGTAATGATGACAACACACCATGTTGTCAGCACTAGGATTTCAAAAGCTACAGTGCCCAGGAACCTCTTCCCTTTTCCATATTGCTCGAAGTCATTGGCAACATCATTTCTAAATACAGAACACCATCATCATACTAATGAAGATGCTCACTGGACCACACCAAATGAGCCTGCGCTAGCGAGGAGCGCATCAGCGGTTGTGTCAGCTTGGCCTACCCTCTGTGCATGGAAAACCACCACCACTTCATGGTGTGTCTGCCCTGGTGTTGACTTCCTCCCCCTCTCTGGGTTTGTAACAGCAGGAGGACAGCAGAAAAGGAAGGTATTGCTAGACCTCAAACAGCTTCTTTTCATGCTATCCCGTGACAGAAGTGAATCCACAGAGAAGATGGAGAGCACTGCCTTGTGCTGCACCAAGTCATCCAACAGTCCTTTCCTATTTCCTTTAGGCATCCCCAAGTCCTATTTATTGAGCAACTGCATAGGCTCAGGGTCACAGAATCACACAATCAGTAAGGTTGGAATAGACCTTTAAGATCAACAAGTCCAACCATCTACCTAAACCATGTCCCTAACTACCACATCTCCATGTTTCTTAAACCCCTCCAAGGATGGTGACTCCATCACCTCCTTGGGCAGCCTGGGCCAAGACTTAACAACTCTTTCAGTGAAGATATTTTTCCTGACATTCGATTCATGAAGTAGTTTGATCGCTCATATTGGGGTGATTTTTGAAAAAGACTAAAACTTCTTAATTTTGTTTTCTTCCACTTTTCACCTTCTCTTCACTTTCACTGCAGGAAACAACCAAGGGATCCAGGGGTGGAAAAACTCCCAAAGACAGAAATAGGAAGCTCTGAGAAAAGGAGGCAGAAAAAAAACAAACACTGAAAACTAAAACCAAAAATATAAAAAACCAAACACTGAAAACTAAAACCAAAAATATAAAAAACAAACATTGAAAACTAATGGCAAAAATATCAACCTTAATTTTTTTCTTTAATGCTTGCACACCTTTTTGACCCTATCCAATTAAAAATACTTCTAAATCAATCTTATGTGCCATATTGTCACAGACAGTTTATCATGTCTAAGGAGATAGCAGCAGCAACAATAGTAAACTTTCCTTAAGCTAGGGTAATCCAAAAAAGGCTATTTGAACAAAAATTGTCTAGTTTTTAAAGTAGATTACTTATTGTGGCAGAACCATATCAATCATTTAGATAGGGAGCTGTCACAGCAGATATCTTGTTTTTTTCTCTCCATAAGTGCTGTAAGTCCCAGCATCCTAACTGTGACAATTTATTCTTTTTTATGAGGACACCAAAGCCAGACTAGAGCTACCTTAGATCATTTGATCTACTCCCTTGTTCAAAGGCAAGACCAATTTTTTCCCTGTTGGCTCCATGCAATGAGTGCTTGCTAAGCTTACCTGATGGAGACCCCATTATTGGCTCACTGTCCTCCTGTCAGTCATGTTGTCTAGAATTCTGGTTATCCATTAGAATCCTCTAGACACTTTGCCAGAGACCCACATCCTTCCTGTAGTGCCCTTATGAGTGGTCCTGATAAGTCCTCATTAATAATGCACTTATTGCAGGCTCCAATTCTTCCAATGAGAAGATTTTTGCAGAATATTCTTATGTCCAGCTTGCATTAACTGTAACACTTCAGATCCCTTCCTGCATAGCTGCTGCCTCCGAAATTTTCCTCCATCCAACATCTGATGTACCTTTCTTGAATTGATATTCAAGCTGCCTTCACCACATCAGTTCTCCAGTGTTCGAACACTGTAGAGGTTTAGCTCTTGTCCTGCAGCAAACGGAGAACTTCTCCCAGCTTCCTACCATCTGCAAATGTAGTATGCATGACCTCTATCCCAGATGATTCTAGTAACTAATGGTGTGAAACAAGGCTGTGTTCTTGCACCAACTCTATTCACACTGTTTTTCAGCATGATGCTCCAAAGGGCCAGGCCAGAATTGGATGAGCAGGATGGGATCTCCATTAGATATCATACTGATGGAAGCCTATTTAACCTAAGGTGTTTGAAGGCCCGTATTAAGAGCATAAAGCATCCTGTCCAGGAGCTGCTTTATGCTGCTGACGNAAGAACTCCTGCCTGCCTAAGCTCATGCTCTCTGGGCAACTTGCCCCTGGCTGTGGCAAGAGAGGAGCCCCGAAGAGGAGATGCAAGGAGTCCCTGAACCAACAGCTCAGCCTTGGCCATATTGCTGCCCTGAACTGCTCTCCTCTGGCCTCCACTCAGCAGCTCTGCACACACACTAGTTTGAATGGCGCCCATGGTTTGGAGCAGGCACGCAGGATCACTCTGGAGGAGAAAAGACAGCGCAGAAAGAATTGTGTCTTGCAGCTTCTACCTGCTGAGGAGTCCTTGTGCTGTGCCTTTTGCAACCGCTCTGGTCTGTCCCAAATTGGCCTTTGCAGCCAGCAGCACTTGGAAAAAGCACTTGGGAAGAGTGTGGAAGGAGCCCTCCCCCGAGCTGCGTTCATGAAGCCTGGCTGTGATGATCCCAGGATGTTAACAGAAACAACAATAAATAAATAAGTAACCACTCTTCTTTACAGAGTCCAATAGCCTCTGGTGAACCTCCCTTTTTAATACAGCCACCCTTCTTGGAGTCAGTGACTGGCAATTGCTATTTGATATGTGTGTCTAATTTAACTATCGAGATGATGATTTCCCAGCATGCTTACACATACATGTGTATGACCTGCCTTCAGGTCATAGCACAACAAATAATCTCACAATAAAACCTCACACACTTCTTCCTTGCATGATTTACAAGTGACACAGACCTTAATTTTGTTTGAGATGGTCTTTTCAGGACATCTCAGCTGCTGTACCATAAATATCCCAAATTCTATTACATTGCCAACAGTGTTATATTTCTATACAATCATGACTGAAGCCATCAAGTCTCAGTTGTTAATAGTGAAATATCATTTGTGAAAAGACCTGACACATGTCAGTGTGCCTATTTTTCCAAGGTTAGAAAACAGATGCTTTTTGTTTTGCCTCCCTCACCTGACTCAGTTCCCTTAAACCTCCATAAAACTTGTAGCCGGTAAGGGAACTTGTCTCTGAAAGTAAAGCCTATGACCTGAGCACAGAAGATGAGAGGTTGTCCTGGTCTCACAGCCTCTGTCACAGCTTTCCAAGGGAATAAGCAAACATGTATGGAAACTTATTTCCAATTTGTGATTCACAGTCAATAAAGAGAAAAATGCTAATCATACTAATTTCCTCCTACTAGGGAAGTGATGCATAAATAATCTATTAACATGCAAGGGCCATCAAGGTTAAGCTGTTCAAACACTGTCATTGATTTTTTTTTCCCTTTTCCCATATGCTCACTTCTTCTCACTCATATGGTACTAAGTAGCACTTCTTTGCAGCTATAGGGTAAAGTTTGTTCCCCTGAGAATCTCTTGGAGCCTTTGCTGTTGAAATAATAATTACAAGGAAGTGAAGTATTTGACTAATCAGCAGCAGGAGACTGTAGGGCTCCAAACCTGAATGACAAATGCCAATATCCACTTTAGGTTTGTTGGATCAACAAGCCAATATGGTGAAACTGATCCATCATCTTGTCACCAATTTCCCTTGCAGTCTCAGAAGCCTGCCAATTAAAATAAATAAATAAATTGTAATCACTATGCATCACTCAGCAGTGATTGCAGGCATATGATAAACAGGATCTTTTGCTTTCCCTCTCTTCAGTCTTTTGTTCTAATTTGTAGATATTCTGAGTCTGCTGTGGATTCCAATCTCAATTTAGGAAAGAAAAGTGCCATAGATAAGCATAGCTTGGGTTTGAGTTACTGTTCATTAAAACTAGCTAAACTTCATGGCTAGCTTAGAGAAGCAGCAGGCAAAATTTGGTAGTGATTTAATTCTAGATTACCAAACAGTGGGTTTATTCCACTGTTTGTTCCTTTTCACTGGAAATGTTCCTGACCCAACTTTAATAAAAATAGGTTTGACTTGCTGAAATCCTTCCTAAAGTTTAACTGTGCCAACCTTACCAGCCTGTAAAACCTGTTTTTGTTCTGTTTTATTGTGTGGTTTGTTGTTGTTTTTTTTTTTCAGAAGCTATCAGCAACTAAACAGCACCTGCTCCATGATATTGAGCCTTAGAGGAAGAAGCATCTAAATCAAAGCAAAAATCGAATACTTGCAAAAAGAAGATGAGAAGATTTCAAAAAGTAAACAAATACACATGCAAAACAAGGGAGAAAAACTCCACCTAGTGAGCTTTAAGTTTGTGGATTTTTAATTTTTATTTTTTTTTCTCTATAAAAACAGTAATTTAAAAGAAATAAACTCATTTTAGTGCTATACTATCTGGCTTGCTTCACAAGGAACTTTCAGATTGGATCAGAGTGAATGAACACATGGAATAAATAAACACATTTTAAATTATTCTACATTAATGTTTTGTCTCTGCTCCAGCTAACATAGCTTAACGGATATCAAATCCAAGCTTAGAAAAAAGATACCAAACATTTTAGGAAGACTTTTCTCTTATTGGATTTAACCCTGCAATCAAACTTTATCACACTTTCCCCTCAATAATCTTCTGAATTAGTAATAGCTAAGTCCTTCAAAAATGTATGCTCTCTATAAGTAGACTTTGTATCATGAATAAAAGCTGTGGAATCAAACCATTTTCATAGAATCCTAGAATGGTTAGGGTTGGAAGGGAGCTCTGGAGCTCATCTAGTCCAACCCCCCTGCAGTGGGCAGGGACATCCCCAACTAGAGCAGCTTGCCCAGAGCCCTGGCAAGCCTCACCTGCAATGCCTCCAGGGATGGGAACTCAACCACCTCCCTGGGCAACCTGGGCCAGTGTTCCACCACCCTCGTGGGGAGCAACTTCTTTCTAATGTCCAGTCTAAATCTACTCATCTCCAATTTAAACCCATTGCCCCTTGTCCTTTCACTGCAGGCCTTTGCAAACAGGCCCTCTGCAGCCTGCTTGGAAGTTCCCTTTAGGTCCTGGAAGGTCACTAGTAGTTCCCCCTGAAGACTTCTCTTCTCCAGGCTGAACAATGCCAGCTCCCTCAGCCTGTCCTCAGAGCAGAGGTGTTGCAGCCCCTGAGCATTCTCGTGGCCTCCTCTGCACCTGCTCCAGCAGCTCCATGGCCTTTGTGTGTTGAGGGCTCCAGAACTGGACCCAGTATTGCAGAGGAGGTGTGAGCAGAGCAGAGTGCAGTGGCAGAATCACCTCTCTGGCTCTGCTGGCCACGCTTCTCTTGCTGCAGCCCAGGATGCCATTGTGCTTCTGGGCTGCCAGCGTGCACTGTTTGCTCATGGCCAGCTTCTCAGCCACCAGCACCCCAAGGCCTTTTCTGCAGGGCTGCTCTCCATCATCTCATCCCCCAACCTGGATTGATTATCATGCAGGAACTTGTACCCAAATAAATTAGGCTCCATGACCACCACATTTTGTCATGGTAGTAGTGGCAGCATTGTACTTGGCCAGTGCGTACTAGACCATACTAAACCACAACGCATTGCAGTCTCATCTTCAGTACTTGCTATCCTACTTTTCTTTGCCTTGTTTTCAGATGTCACTTCTGTATTCCTTTTCCTCCCTCCCTTCTTTCCTTCCTTGAAGAAGATTGTTCATCGCTGCATTGCTTTTTTGGTTGTTTTCTGGCTTCTCTCTGTAGGTAGCCAGGATGTGGTGTTTATATACAGCCTGTTCTCACCAGCACAGAGCAACTGGCATGGCCAGCAAAGAGAAGAAATCAGCAATTAGCACTGAAATGTGTTGTGACTTGTCCTTGTCAACTCACAGGCAGTGAGTTTTACTAACTAAAGTTCCTTTCCTGCTGGTGTTCCCAAGCATCGTGTCTTTATTACAGAGACTAGTGGAATGGTAATCTTCTATAATGAAGATGTGTTGCTTTTTATTTATTTAAACCAATTTTCAATTACGTACAGCAAGGCCAAATGCCAGGTCAAGCACCTGGGTCACAACAACTCCATGGAATGCTGTGGGCTTGGGGAAAATTGATTGAAAAGGACCTAGGGATGTTGATCAACAGCCAGCTGAATAGGAGCCAGCAGTGTGCCCAGGTGGCCAAGAAGGCCAACAGCATCCTGGCTTGGATTAGAGGTAGTGTGGCCATCAGGAACAGGGAAATCCCCTGAAGGGATTCAAAAGTCCTGTAGATGTGGTGCTGAGGGATATGGTTTAGTAGTAACCAAGCAGTGTTACATTAGCAGTTGGACTTGACCTTAAAGATCTCTTCCAACCTAAAAGATGTCATGATTCTGATAATGGTGTGTGGACATTTAGACTGTTAAATCATACACAAATGTGTATTTTGTTTTTTATTCTGTTTTGGCAGGGAGTACTGAATCTTCCTCATGGTTCTGCTCTCGATGTGACCTAGTAGGTTATGTTATGTTAGTCTTCAAAACTGGTGAGAAATTGAACATAACCCAGGTCTTTCTCATGAATAATGAACAAAGTTAAGTGTCAAAGTATGCAGCCATTTTTCTGCCCACTGGATGAGGTCTATATGTGCAATCAATTCTTCATAGGCAAGATCACTGTGTCACTGCAGCTAGTAACACAATTAAATTTAATTTTAAAGCTACCATCTAGGACTTTACCCGTTCAAAAATAAAAAGTAAATCATGCTGATAATATAGGTAGCTTTTTTTATTTTGTTTTATTTTAAAGGATTGGATGTTTCTACTTGGTATGATTTAGCTGATTTGACTTTCAGATGCAGATTGAAGAAAAAGATATTTTCAGATTGTTTATCTTTACAGCTGGAAAAGCTAATAACAATGAATAATTTATTGGATGAACTTCACATGTTTTTCAGCTCACTGAACATTTGTATGAAAATCCTGATTCCCTTGAATGTGCTCAATATTTGGATTTACCATGAATTCAATGTGGGCTCCCAGTGGTGTCTTTTTAAGTACTCAAACCCAAGTTTAACCTAAGTTAAACATAAGAAACCCAAGTTATGTTACTTATGAGTGATCAAATAGGCATTCAAACGCTTTTCATCTGTACTATTATGTACATAAAAGGTAAAATCAGTCCTCTGAAGTTTCAGCTCCACATTTTGCTGCTTTGACTTACATTTCGTGTGGATTAAGACCTTACTTTGTGACGAACTGAGCTTTAATAAGATCCTGCTCATTGCAAACTAGAGCTCAGGCTGAGAGTGTGCTAGCTCTGGCACTTGAAATTAGCTAACTCTCCAACCTGGCAGGGACTGTGCATCAAGGTCCCCAGATGACAGAGCTCTCAGCCTGGTTTATCAAAATAAACCACTACCATATTCAGCCTGGAAGGATGTGGAAGGCAGTGCCTGGGGATGGGCACATACTAGTTCACACAGTCTATTTACACTGGGGACAAACATGGATGGGAAAGCTCCAAGATGTTCCAGGACTCACAGTATCACAGTATGTTAGGGGTTGGAAGAGCCCTANATGCATCCTAGGATGCCATTGGCCTCTTGGCCACAAGGGCACATTGCTGCCTCATGGGCATCCTCCTAGCCACCAGCACTCCTAGGGCTTTTTCCCCAGGGCTGTTCTCCAACACATCAGTTCCCAGTCTGTACTGATCCATGGGCTTGTTCTTTCCCACATGCAGTACTTTACACTTCCCCTTGTTAAATGTCATTTAGTCTCTCCCTGCCCATGTCTCTAGCCTGTCCAGGTCACTCTGGATGGCTCATCAGTCTCTAGTACTGCCTGATCAGTAGTAAGTAGCAAACCTCTTTACTTTGGCACTTCCACTGGACTAGAGCATCACCAAGAGTTTTATATAGTACAGCCAGACTTTGAAACAATATAAAAAACTGCTTGCAGGAAATGTACTCTCAAAGACTATAGATATTTTAAGAGATTAAATCACAAGTTGGGCTGTTTTTTTAAGAATACTGCACTCTTTGTATGCCTCATGTCCTCATCTTTGTGACATCTACAGTCTGGCCATCTCTCAGAAATGTGACTTGAGTAATATGGGTTGCTCCTTCTCTGCAGAAGCTGCATAAAGCTGGAACCATGGCAAATATTGACTACAAGAAAAATTTTTACCATAATTTTAATGCTAAAAAAAAAAAGTACAACAGGCCTTTCTTCTGAAAAGACAGATTTAAGATAAGCTTCACCCTTCATGAAGCTAATGCAGGAGTATTTACACTGTGGATGTGCACAATAGTCCATACATTCTCATATGTTCAAAGGCATATTTGAGGCTTCCTGAGGTGAAATTGTTCTAATCATTTTGTTTAATAAATCAGTGTTTTCTTGTATATTACATATATATATATATATATATATATATATGAAGTATTCACCAGATATTTTAGAGCATGTGGCTTCAACAGTTATAACACAAGACAACAAACACAAGCTTCCATGGAAAACTTCTCTTTCTCAAACTGCCAAGACAGCAATAAAATCTCCCCCAGCTGAAACTTTTGTCTTTAACATTATGAGGACCTAAAAATTGCTTCTATTCTTTCTTCCCCCCCAATGATTCCACATGGTAGAACTGAACTGGGTGAAAAAATTTAATTGGGAAAGGAGCTGCCACTCTTCCCAGGATGCTCAGCAGACAGCCTTAACAGAGACACAGAAGTAAAATAAATTACTTTTTTTCCCTCTATTTGGTTAATTCATTGTCATCTATAGCCAGGAAAGGAAGAAAAGAAAAAAGGAGTATTTTGATATTTCTGATCCGATTAAAACACAACAAAGAAAAAAGAAGGAACACAAAGCTTACGTAAAAGTCTGTTTTGTGAAATTTTTATTGCATGTTTATAGAGTCAAAATATTCAACAGACTTTTGGGTAAAAACCCTAACACTTTAGTGCTTATCCAACTATTTAAAGAATCTTCATTACTAACAAAATAAGAGGCTAAAAGAAACTCGGTGCTAAAAGCAACATTGCTTTTGACAAGCAGCATTTTGTGCTGGCAAAACAGGTAGCCAGTGTTCTGACTTCAGCATATCTCCTGGTTCTCCTGGGGTATTTTCCTTCTTCAT
Source organism: Bucco capensis (assembly GCA_013396975.1). Classification (NCBI taxonomy): domain Eukaryota; kingdom Metazoa; phylum Chordata; class Aves; order Piciformes; family Bucconidae; genus Bucco; species Bucco capensis. The sequence continues at coordinate 70,428 of VWZO01004611.1, read as the reverse complement.
TTTAAGATATATATTTAGGAGCTCCTAAAATAGATCCCAAGACTCTACTTTTAATGGAGCTTGACAAATGCATCGTCATGTGGAGTAATTGCATGGAGTGTAAGAGTATTAACTTGTGAATGGAAAACATGAACTCTGCCAGATAATTTGGTCAGGTGCAGAAAGAGCTAACTGATTTGGATCATGGAGTTATTATAAAACAAATTGCATGTGCTATTGGTGATATTATTAGTAACCCCTATGCTACAGCCAATTAATTGTAACAGGAGTTAGCTGAAAACAGAACACTCTTCACATAAACTGTACACAAAGCCTGACAATATAACCTAAACAGAAGCAGATCCATTTCTGAGTATATTTTACCTTCTTTGATATTGATGAGATTTTGAGGTGGAACATTGTATTGAGGTTCACCTTAATACATGGAGAATTTCCTCAAGCATGTTCCCAAGCCTGTAAAAGCTGTCTTTTCAGTTAGACCAGACTGGGTTCTATCATTAGAAGATATAACACTGTGACTGTGATGGAACAATTAGAGAGGTCATCGAAAAAGAAACTAATTCCTGGATTTAAACAACTGAGAAAATGTATTTTGATTTATTTTTTACTTCGAATTTTTGTTTTAGAGTATGCTTCTTTGCCAAATCAGTGTTGCTTTAATTTTTACTAATTAAACACTTTTCATAATACTTGATACTCAAAGCCACAAGCAGGTTGTTGAGATTCAATATACGACACTCAACTGTAAAAAAAAAACAATCTAACTTTCAGCTTTCTAAAGTGTGGAATATATTGATCTCTGTATAACAGACTAGTTCTATCCTTTTTTTCTTTT
>VWZO01004611.1:48792-59664 GCA_013396975.1 Bucco capensis | reverse complement strand
AACGGCGCCCATGGTTTGGAGCAGGCACGCAGGATCACTCTGGAGGAGAAAAGACAGCTTGGAAAGAATCGTGTCTTGCAGCTTCTACCTCCTGAGGAGTCCTTGTGCTGTGCCTTTTGCAAGCGCTCTGGTCTGTCCCAAATTGGTCTTTGCAGCCAGCAGCGCTTGGAAAAAGCACTTGGGAAGAGCGTGGATGGAGCCCTCCCCGGAGCTGTGTTCATGAGGCCTGGCCAGGATGATGATGATGTAGGGCAAGATACTGTGATCTACTGCACAGAAGTAATGACAGAATCCTTAAGGTTGGTGGAGACCTCTAAGATCATGAAGCCCAAGCATCAACCCAACACCACTGAGCCACTGAACCATGGACCTAATGTCAAGGATTACATCATGGTTTCATTGCTGCTTGACTTTAAATGACTATTAAGCCTCCTTACTGAAGAAAATGCCCTAGAAAAGGAGTCTTTGTATTAACACAGAAGAAGAATCAATCTCTTAGAAGATCATTTCCTTCTCTGATACCTCAATGCCACCACAAGTCAATGCAGATTAATAAAGCAAAGGGAGGCAAAAATTACCTGCTGTGGGGGAATATTTCTGTGCTTGTATTCTATAGAAGTACTGATTAAAATGCATGATCCCCTGTAACCTTCAGACTGCCTGTGTTTAAATGTTGGTTCTTAGGGGAAGAAAGAAAAGAGGGCAGATTGCAAATTAAATCACAGAGAAGCACTCTCATGCTGCTAGAGACAAGTTCAGCATAGATGAATTATCTGTTCAGACACACAAAACCAGTGGCAGTTGATCCTTCTGGAATGCACTCATGCCTCTGAAAAAAGAAATAAATTGTGGCAAATGAAATTTTCCTTTATTTAGTTTTGTAAAACATTTAATACTGCTAGCATTTATGAAGTCAACTTTGTATTAGGTCTATCCAGTTGGCTAGCTGACTGAACAATGTATGTTGGGAATGTGGATGATAGCTGGAAAAACGATGAAAGACAACAGATTCTGTGTCTGAAAATGTGGTCAGTCAAGGAATCTTGAATTTTTGTTAATAATTTTTGTTATTTTCAGACATGGCTATCAGAGACTGCCCACCACCTCTACCACCAAGCTAAAACCTCGGAGGAGAATACAGACTTTGTTCAAAAGTTAAATTTAAATTCTTTTCAGTTATGCCTGAGCAATTCCCCAAATGGAGCTGCTCCTCTAAGTATGATCTTAGGGAAGGAAAGAGAAAATGAAGGAGAATTTCTCTATGTTAACCAATTTTACCATAAGAACTGAACACACAGAACTTATTGAAGTATATATGATTAAAGCCACAACTCATTTTTTAACTATGTATCACTTCTGTGAGAACTGTGATTAATAATCCTTAAATACCACAGTTGTACAAAGATGACAGGAAATCCTAGCTGAGGCTCAAGACAGTATGTAGTATTAGTGTCAGGCTGCTTTGAGTTTCTGTGGTCTTTGCAATATAATGAAAAACAACCACCCCACCAAAACGCCAAAACAACAACAAAAAAAACCAAACCCACAGAGCCAGTAAGATAGTCCCCAACCTAAAACTACAACATATGTGCAAACATCAGCTGCTGGATGAAGGGAGTGCAAGTCTGCAGATGATGCCAAGCTTGGAGCAGTGGATGGCACACCAGGAGCTGTGCTGCCATCCAGAGTGACCTGGACAGGCTAGAGACATGGGCAGGGAGAGACTTAATTTGCGCTTTAATTTACACTTTGTAAAGTACAGCATCTGGGAAAGAACAATCCCATGGATCAGTACAGACTGGGAACTGANAGGAGGAACTTGTTTGCAGTTCAGGTGCCAGAGCACTGGCCCAGGCTGCCCAGGAGCCTGTGGAGTCTCCTTGTCTGGAGCCATTGCAGAGCTGCCTGGACACATTGCTGTGTGAGCTGGTCTAGGTGCTCCTGCTCTGGCAGGGGGGTTGCACTAGATGAAGTTTCTAGGGCCCTTCCAACCCCTAACATTCTATGATTTTTACTCCTGAGTGCTTGGGTGGAGCACAATAAGCAAGGATCATCAATCACTCTTTCTGTTCACAGAGAAAACCTACACCCCTTCAGAGCAAGTAATTTTGAGGTAAATGAAGACAAAACCAATCCCAAGGCAGTTTTCACAACAATTATGTCAGAGATAAAAAAGAAAAATCAAGCAAGAAAGGAAATGCAGCACATAGCTGTTCCCTTAATTCTTTTAACATGTTAATAAAAAGGAAATTTTTAGAGATTCAGGGATGAACAGCTTGTCCTGTATATCATTGTTGAAGGACTTGCCCTTCAATCATCTAATTAGAGTCAGATGGATATTGCTGATGATAATCATCTTATTTGGCACTTGCTGTATGTAGCATCTTTCGTAGCATCCTTTATGGCACTTTCACCAACATCAGTTAATTGCTGTTCTCATCAGCTCCTTCACACAGCAATATTATCATTACATTCTTACATAATTCAATATTTTATAGATTTTGTTTGCAAGGTACCTACAAGTACTCTAGGTTTTCAGTTTTATCACCATGCAATGTCAGTCAGCAAAATTCACAGAACAATGCTAACACTGACAAATTACCAGAAGCATCAGTCAACTGGCTTTGGGGTCTGCTCTCAGGATTCCCAACTGCAGGCTTCAAGAACTGCATTTGTCTTCTAGAATAGTGAAGAATTGTTCAAAACTAGTGGCTTTGATTTGGGCAGCAACATTATTTATAACTGTTTTTAAACAAGCATTGGATAGAATGTTCACTGATTCTTTACATTTACTGAGCAAGAATTACTTTTGCCTAAGGTTTGCAAATGAATCATGTGATTTCTTATTTTCTGCCCAGAAATCACTCCTGCTTTTTCTACAAGGTTTTGTTGAGGGGTTTGGGTGGGTTGTTTTTTTTTTTTTGGTTGTTTGTTTTGTTTTCTGCTCTTCCAAAACCAATGTGATGGTTAGATCTCTACCAGCCTGGAGGATCTGGAAGAAGATATTTCAGAAATATGATAATGAATTTATATGGTCCTGATTCAAGACATCAAAATAAATCACATTCTCTGAATTAACAAGAATGGACATTTCTGTGGGAGACATAGATCAACATAAAGTAGTTACAAAGACACTTATCCCCTTGTCTCCTTTCCACTTCCAGAACCACCTTTTTAGTATGCAGATAAAATGGCTCTCCTTTTTCTTTTCCCTGTAATTAATTCAGCAGTCTTCTCAGTCCTAGTGCCTGTTTTCTTTCACAAGAGAAAAGGTCATCCTACCTCTCAGCTGTGTGATTTCAAGTATCATGTGAAAGCTTTTCCTGTTCATCCCTCCTTTTAAGCAAGCCCACATAGAAGCAACCAGTCTCATGACCCTAGTCATGTTTCTTAACAACACTTCTCAACAAACCATGTGGTTTGGGAAGGAGCCATGCTTATCCTTGGCTGTGATCTTGCTGTTTCATACAACCAGTGCCACCTTCTGTAGGATGGTCCCATGGCCTTCATGCTCACTGTTACCTGCTGCCTTTGCAGGACCTAAAACTTTGTGATGTCTGAGCAATTCTCCGAGGCTGTCCATACTGTTGAAAATAAGACCTTGCATTAATCCTAGAATCCTAGACTGGTTTGGGTTGGAAGGGACCTCTGGAGCTCATCTAGTCCAACCGCCCTGCAGTGGGTAGGGACATCCCCAACTACAGCAGCTTGCCCAGAGCCCTGGCAAGCCTCACCTGCAATGCCTCCAGGGATGGGAACTCAACCACCTCCCTGGGCAACCTGGGCCAGTGTTCCACCACCCTTGTGGGGAGGAACTTCTTTCTAATGTCCAGTTTAAATCTACTCTTCTCCAATTTAAAACCATTGCCCCTTGTCCTTTCACTGCAGGCCTTTGCAAACAGGCCCTCTGCAGCCTTCTTGGAAGTTCCCTTTAGGTCCTGGAAGGTCACTAGTAGTTCCCCTGAAGCCTTCTCTTCTCCAGGCTGAACAATGCCACCTCCCTCAGCCTGTCCTCAGAGCAGAGGTGNCTTTATACAACTATTAAATAGTGCAGGCCCCAGCACAGAGTCCTGAGGGACACCACTTGGCACTGAGCTCCAGCTGCACTTGGAGCCTTTGACCACTCCCCTCTGGATGTGACCAGCCAGCCAGTTCCTTATCCACTGAACAGTCCACCCATCCAATCCATAGCTCTCTACCTTGGCCAGTAGAATGTTGTGGGCACTGTGTCCAAGGCCTTGCACAAGTCCAGATAGATCACATCCACAGCTTGTCCCTTGGCCACTGAGCTAGTCACACTAGCATAGAAAGTCACATAGTTTTTGACTAAACTATGGAGAGGCTGTTAAGGCTCATCTACATAACTCTAGATAATTCCATAACAAAAAAAGATCAAAATACAGTAATGTTCATTTTAGTGATTTTACTCCTCTGCGATTTCAATCAAAATTCATTTCAGATTTAGGCAGAATTAGTTTATGCTAGAAGGAAAAACGTATTCACTTATAGAAAAAAATGTTACTTTGGATTCTGAGCCTTTCATTTCTTGTGTAGGAGGAACAGAGGTAGTTAAGGAGAGAGTGAAAAACTCAACATAGTAAATGTCCAGGGAATTACACATCAGACAGTAAAGCTTTTGAGCACACAGATCTCCAATCCTGTAACTTTTCAACAGCTCTACGTATCAGTGAAACACATGGTTGAATGTATTTTGTGATTGCTTTGGCCAAATCAAGGTCTGTGACATCTTCTGCACAATGTCATGTCTGCACGTACTTCCAGATTCTCACTTTTTCTCTCACTCTGGTCCTAGCACATCATAACTACTCAGGAAGTAGCTGATCCCTTTGGTCCTGTGCATTGCCAAGGGGAGATTTATAAACAGCATGTGAAGAACACATCACAGAAGTCCATATCTGTGATTTTAAGCTGAGACTAGAATCAATTTAAAGTTAAAAGGTTAAACCTTTTCTCTTCTATTTTTCTAGCACCACTGGCTTAAAACCCTTTGTTTTTTATCTTTCATTTTGAAGCCCTTGTGATTCATGAGTGAATGAACTAATTTCACCTGCAATTTTATTGAGGAAAGTGATCTAAGTGCAAAGCACAACTGGCCATTCCCAACTTTACAATATGTACATCATCTACATGATGATTAGACAAGTGACTTTTCATCATGAAAAGACTTTCAAAGATGAACCATCTGTTCTTATAACTTTTTTGGTAGGTCTTGGTACATCTTACACGGAGTTGTAAGTATGCTGAGCTTTTCATTTGTTCATCTCTTCTCTATAATTTTACAGTGGAAGCTAAAAATTCCCTTTTTGCTTGGTAGTTGGATTATCTCCTTGAGATGCCTGGGCTGAAGAGTTACACAGGGTTGAGTATAAAATTCAGAAAGCTGATGGGAAAAAGAATCAATGAAACCTTTTGCATGCTGAAATGTCTGAGAGAATGTCTGACTCGGCCTGAACAGAGACATGGCTCTCAGCTAGGCTACAATTAGGGAGAAAGTCTCAATATTGCCACCTCTCCAACATCACACACTGTATCATTAGTATAAATAGCAGAGGAGCCCAAAAAGAGCATCTGGGGTCTGTTGTAAGAGGTGCAGTAAAACAGCAGACTGAGAATCCCTTCTCTGAGGTGGGCAGCTTCAGATAGATTTTAAAAGCAAATTAGACACAGAAATGGGGTAGGATGGGGATCACAGGGTAAGGAAAGGCCAATGAAAAGAAGACAGCTTTAAAAACCACGTAACTGAAAGGGAGCTGGAAGTCTTTTCTCCTAAGTAACAGATTACACAGCCATGCACTATGAGAGAGGTGGGTTTGGAAGAGGCATTTTGCAGAAGAAGGAGATTTAAGGATGGTGGCCATGTGTTATTCTTGCTGGAAAAGTACAGCAGGAGACTACTTGCCAGGAAATTAGAAAAACACCCATTCTTTAGCCAATATGAACATATATTCTACACATCTTTAAGTACCAGGCAATTGTATTTCCATGTAAATCATACATAAGGGAAGTGTGAATAAAATAACACAGATAAAATAGGAACTTACTCCTGATTTCTATTTACCGCCAGCTCGAGAGCATAAATTGGGTTCATACTGTGGAATTTCACACACTTTTTCATTCCTGAGTCATTATTTATTAGCTGAGAAAAGCGGTCCTTAAGCAGAGCCCTGGATTTCCAACTCAAAATAAATGATTATGAAGAAATCCACACTGGAACCTTAGTATTTGTTTGCACACAACCTACTTTCCTGTGGGTGTAAATAAAGATTTGCCAAGGCCTACACACCAATCTGTCCTCTGTTTAATAGGAATTTCAGGCATGCAATAGTTGTGTTGTTTCATTGTTGTCCTGCAACCTTCTGCTACTGGTCATACACTTACAATGCCAACAATTCCCTTCTCTTATGCATTTGTACTGTAGAGATTTTAGTGATAAGATCACAGAGCAGTTAAGTACATTGCATATGCAATCTGTATTTAACAGATCACAAAAGATGTGTCCTATGCTGTAAGTGTCATAAAAGCCTTTCCTGTGAGAATATTCCCAGCCTAGTTTAACATCCTGCTTTGCAGCCACTGCTGAGCTTTTTGGGCTGGAAGTTAGGTTAAAGAAAATGGAGGTTTTATATCAACCTGCACCTCAGCAAGTTTTTCATCATCCTCATATCATCATTGGCGATTCAGAACTTAACTCAGTCCAACAGTTTAATTCCCTAGGCAGCCTCATCTCCTGGGATGGTANCTCTTGTGTGTCCCAAATTGGCCTTTGTAGCCAGCAGCGCTTGGAAAAAGTGCTTGGGAAGAGCTTGGATGGAGCCCTCCCCAGAGCTGCGTTCATGAAGCCTGGCCAGGATGTAAGTTTGCTAATTCTGTCCTTTGCTTTTTGAGTTTCTGCTCTGGCTTGGAGAAGGGCTGGATGAAGCTATAAGGAGGAAGTGCTTACATTCAAATCCACATCAGCAGAGCCAGATATATGCTAATGCTGAAAAAAGCCATCTTGATATCTCAAACAAGAGACGTAAAAGGGAGGGGGAAAAAAAAAGAAAACATAGATGGAAGAAGCAAACATTTGTGCCACTGGAATGCAGATCCAATCAACACATGGATATTTCCACCTTTTTATCCTCCTCAGTAGCTATGATACTATGAAGTTTGTGGCATGCTTTGTCTGCTTTTTCTCTTTGCAGCTGTGCCACTCTGACAATTCTGTCTCATCTCAGAGGCATGAGCAACCTGCATTCCCAGGAAATCAGTATGAATATAAAGAAAGAAAATAATGGCTAAAATTCCAGAGTGAAAAGTGATGGCCACCATCCAACTCCTGGGTTTCTTGTATGCAGAGGAAAAAGGAGAAGAAGAAACAAACTTGGGACTTCATGTTTTAGAGGGCACACTCTGCAGATGACAACTCTCTTGTGCAGTCAGGACAGCATTTCCTGGCAACTTCTGGAAGAGCTTAAGCAAAGAAAGTCAGAATGATGAGGTGGAGTTAGTAAATTACTTGTTATGCCCAGAAGATGTTCTACATGAACTTAAACTGGAAGACAGCTGATAGGAGCACTGCTGTTGCCTATTCGGGAGGGAAAAGAGGAATTTTTCTCTTCTTTTTTTAAGCATCAATAAATCATGTTCATTTTATTCAAGGCATTATATAGATTTCACACTTTTAAACAGAGAATAGTTAGGCAGAATGTGCTGGGTTTTTTTTTTTATTCGTTTGCTTGTTTGTTTGGGTTTTTTTTTTGCTTTCTTTTGTATATATTAAATACAACTATCTTGCTCAAAAACAACTTGCACAGTCTGGGTGCTAGAAAAGGGGAAAAAATGGGCTTATAGACCAGAGAGATTTTCTACAGAGGTGTTATTGAGGGGCAGAAGTGACCTCAGCTGAACACCTTATTTAAATTATAGTTCTTTTCAGCAACGCAGACCCAGACTGCAGGAAGGTTTTCTTCATTAACTCACTTCATAATCCATTTCTTCCTTAATGAAGGGGAGAAAGAACATTTATTCCAAAGATCTACGCATATTGTTTGTTCTTGCCTTCTCCCTGTTTGCAAAGTTGCCATTAATAACTATTGAAATCATTGATGGCAAAGCACTCTGTCAGTCCACCCAACAGAGATCACCAACCTCAACAAACCATCCAAAACTAAAAGGTGTATTTGTGCCTACAACACCTAGCAGTCAAACCATGAAGAAAGGCAAAACTGAATGCTTAGAAACCAAAACCAAAGCATGTTACTATTAGTAATAACTGTTATTACACAGTTCTGACATTTTTGTATGTTTTGTTAAAGTCAAGGGTAACACCAGATTGTTTGGAAGGATAAGATATTCGTGAAATTACATATTACATATAAGATATTCATGAATATTACATGGTTCTTAGAGACTACATTTCGGAATGGACCATTATTAAATAAAATTTCTGTCAATACAAGTTACATGTAGTTAAATGTTCACTACACCTTTGCTAAGCTAAAATGTTTTGTATAGGTTTTGGAAGCATATTTATTTAGAAGAACACAACATAACATCCAGTTACCAGCTACCTTCAAGTGCCCAAAAATGCTTTACTTGGCCAGAACTAATTTTCTGCTCAGCAAGCAAGTGGTTAAAACACAAATTGCTTCCCATTTAAATGTTTTCATGTTATTTGCACTTGACAAATGTTCTCTTTTTGTCATCGTCCAGGGAGGGGAGCACTCTGCTGTTCTTATGCAAAAGATAATCTGAAGCAGGAGAGAAAAATCTTATCTATTATTAATTAGATATAAATTATTCCTAATCTACACACAGTGCCTAATCCCTGTTTTCACAGAAATGCAAACTGTGCTTCCGAAACAATATGTTAACAAGCCATTTGTCAGCAGTAGGCAGGAACCCCTGCTTAATACAAAATACAGAACAAACACTTCCAGCTCATTCCTGAGGAACAGGTTGATGGAATGGAAAGCGGGGAAAAAAAATCGGCAAAAATTTGCTTCTGTCAAAGTTCATACTTAGCCTCCTTATAAAGAGTAAAATTTTACCTCTCATTGATTTATGGTATAGGGGAAACAGGAAGCTATTTCCCTGAAGAAATTGCAAGGCCTGAGCATTACTCTGCTGCTTTTCCCCTCACTGTTGCCCAAAACACATCAGTGAAATCAAGAGCTTATACATTTGTAACACAAATGCAAGTAATGCCTGTGTTTAAGAGCTATAATGGTGAAAAGTGTTTAAAAAAGAGTTCCAGAGGACATCCTCTGCTTCCAGGCTTAAGCTCCACATTCCAGAGAGGAAAAATTTTTGCCTGTAGTGAAGCTATTCCTAAGAAACGTTTTGTATGACCTTTTTTTCCCAAAGGTGGAAGCAAGCTCAACTAACTGAACAGCTTGTCTGATCCACATAGGGAATTCTTATGTTCTTATGTGGAAAAGCATTTAGAAATAGTCCTAAAAGATTTGCTTGAAAATGTGTGGGTTGGGTTGGGTTTGGTTGACTTATTGGTTTGGGTTTCTTTTTCTTGTTTGATTGTTGTTCCCATGGAGTCAAGTAATGTAAATTCTGTGATATTCCATTATCTTATCAAGTCTGAGAGAAATAGTCCTCAGTTTGGGAAGAAGTGATCATACTAAGACTCTGCCTTTCATGCAATGTACTGTCCTCTGAAATTTCATCAGAAACAGGATTCTCCTCCCTTCTATCTAGGGAGACAATGCCACAAACTTGGAGTAACTAGGAGCAAACCAGCTCACTCCATCAATGATGCCAATGCCTCAGCTACTTTCTTCCTGTTAACATTCTCCTTGCAAGTATCACAGGAATATGCAAATATTTTCTATTGCTCTGATGAATTTAACTGCCTGGTTAGAGAAGCTGCAAGAGAAAACTGGGATAAAGCACAGTACAGAAGCAGTGGGCATCTTCTGTGAAGTTCACCACTGTTAATCCCTTTAGTTCTAGCTTTAACGAGGAGGAAAGGCTGTATTCCCAGAAACCAGGAAAAAACAATATCAGCCCAGGAAAACTGCCAGGCAAAATTTATTGGAGAGGAATAAGAAAACACCTGGAGTGCCTCACTATAGAAAGAGAGTCACAAAGTCCTCTGCTGCTATGTTGTGACCAAAGTCTTTTACTTGTCATCATGGGAGAAACAAACTTAACTTCGTTAGAGCTTACAATGTCTGTTTGAGTATTTGAATTAAGCCATTCAGTACTTAACAGTCAGAGAACACTCCTCAGGTGAAGATCCATGGGCTGCCCTTCTCAATGGCCATTTTCCCAGCAGTTCAGAAAAATAAAGCTACAATACACCATTAGCTGGGATGGCATACAGGGCACAGAGCTCCCAGAGGAATGTAAGCAGAGGAGAAGGAAAAAAAAAAGAGAAAATTAGGCAAATTCATTAATACTCAGAAGACCAAAGAGTTAGTTTTGCTTCTTGTTGAAGATTAAGAGTTATCAACATGACACTGAAACCCAGAGTGTTTAGTACCTTTTGAACTTCCATCTTCAATAAAATGACAGGAAGGACATACAAGCTCTCAGCCTAAAACAGACTTTTGTGTACTGAAGAAGAGCTCAAGTACAAAGAACTTGTACAGGAGTTAAGGGCAGTTTCCTTTCCTTTATCATGGAGACAGGAGAGGCTCCAGCAGATTTTTTTGCTTCACCAGGGCAGAGTAGAGGGGAGAAGANGTGGCTGAGGGAACTGTGGTTCTTTAGTCTGGGGAAGAGGAGGGTCAAGGGAGACCTCTTCACTCTCTACAACTACCCTAAGGGAAGCTGTAGTGACATGGTGGTCAGTCTCTTCTTCCAGGTAATGAGCGCTACAGTATCACAGAATCACAGAATGTCAGGGGTTGG
>VWZO01004611.1:24758-34959 GCA_013396975.1 Bucco capensis | reverse complement strand
TGATGAAAGACTTGCTGAGGTGCAGGTTGATATAAAACTTCTGTTTTCTTTAAACTAACTTCCAGCCCAAAGATAATTAATACCAAATCATTAATATTCAAATTCTTGAAGCCCAGCTGGCCAACATCCACTGCTCTTCCTTCCTCTACAAGGCAAGTGATTACATTGTAGAGAATTATAGGTTTGGCCAAGCTAGACTTCGCCTTTGTGAATCCATGCTGAATACTCACAACTACCTTCTTGTCCATCATGTGCCTGGAAATTGTTTCCAGATTATTTACTCCCTCACCTCGGAGGTGAAGCCTGTTTAGTCTGGAAAAGAGAAGGTTGAGAGGAGACTCATCACTCTCTCTAACTACCTGAAGGGAGGTTGTAGAAAGGCAGGGACTTCTCTGTTCTCCCTGGTGGAGAGTGATAGGACAAGGGGAAATGGATGGAAATTGCCCCAGGGGAGGTTCAGGCTAGACATTAGGAGTAATTTCTTTGCTGAAAGGGTTGTGAGCCATTGGAACAGGCTGCCCAGGGAGGTGCTTGAGTCCCCATCCCTGGAGGTGTTTAAGAGACAGGTAGATGTTGCATTGGGAAGCATCATTTAGCAGGTTGCTAGGGCTAGGACAAAGGCTGCACTGATGAGCTTCAAGGTCTCTTCCACCTGGAACTGTTCTATGATTCTGTGATTCCACCTTCCCAGGGGTTGAGGTGATGCAGACTGAAATGTATTTCCCTGCACCTTTCTTGCCTTTTGCAAGATAGAGTTGACATTTGCTTTCTTCCAGTCCTCTCCCAACTACTGTGATCACTCAAACATTACTGAGAGTTTAAGCTCTATGCTGGTGACAGTCATCAGAAGCATTTTCATAATGTCATAGCTACTGAGGCAACAGTGAATTAGGAATTCAACATGAGGTAGGAAAGTGTATCAGGGCTTATTCCAGTGTTCAGTTCTCCATAATATCTTCCACCTGTCCTTATGCTGCCCACTCCACTTGCTTAGTGTTTCAGCCTCTTTGGAATGTTGCAATCTGGATTAATCAAAGATCAATAGTCTGCAGGAGCTTGACACTTGAATATTGTGACCTTTTATCAACCCCCAAATCCCTCAACACTAATGGAGCCTGTGCATTACACTCCAAATGGACCACAGCCAAGGGAAAGACTTGGTAATGTTAAATGGCTTGGGATCCGAGTCATGTGGCTCTAGGTTTTATTTGTCTGTCTCTACACACTCATTTGCCAATATATTTTGATGCAATAAAATATTCCATATATTGATGGAATAAAATATTCCATCTCACCCAAATAATGTGTTGGAGACCACCTCAACACGTTAATATTAATCCTTCACCCGTATTTACCACAAATCCAAAGATTTAGTTCAAGTACATTTATTTCAAATAAAAATTCAATTAAAAGTTAATCTCTTTCTATCCTTTACCAGGGCATTGTAATGGGCCTATAATTTTCAACCTCTCTGAGCTTATCAAGCAGTTATAGTTTAACTTCTTGTGACTCTATTGATGAGCATCTGCTAGGTTACTGTGCTGCTAGAACTATTGAAAAGCCTGAAATTTATTAACTGCCAATTATTAGCATTTTCCTCTAATAAGGTTAGCACTAATTAGCCCTAAAATCAGCCGTGAGTTACTGTAAATGATAAAGTCAGCTTTACCATTGATTACCTTGCTAATTATTCGAGGCAAAAAGTAGGCCATATGAGCAACAAATGACATTACAATGTCATTATAAGGGGCCATCACAATTAGATGTAACCCCTGTTTCAAGTTTTGCTTCAGCAAGGCCCAACAAACCAGGTGGAACTCAGGAACTGATTAATTATTAGTATTTCTGCTCATTTCAACCAAAGTTTTAGCTAATGCACATTCTTTCCTTTGAAAGATCATCTAGTCCAACCTTCCCTGCAAGGAGCAGACATACCCAACTAGATCAGCTTGGTCAAAGCCCCATCCAACCTGACCTTGAAAAGCCCCAAGGATAGGGCATCAACCACCTCTGAGCAACTTGTGCCAGTGTTTTGCCATCCTCACTCTACAAAATGTCTTCCTTATACATAGTCTAAATGTACCCACTTTTAGTTTAAAACCATTTCCCTTTGTCTTATCTCCACAGGCCCTGTTAAATAGCTTATCCCTATCTTTCTTATAAGCCAGCTTTAAGTACTGTAAGGCCACAATAAAGTCTAAGTCCCTGTTGTTGTTAATGCCTTACAGAAACATTTTTCATTGTCTTTTGGCAATTTAGCCAAATTAAGTTCTAGTTAAGTTCTAACTAGTTCAAATTAAGTCCTAGTTTTCTTCTTGCCTAACTTTCTGACATCTTGGTAGTCCTCTTGAGTTTCCTACCCCTTCTTGCAAACGTCATAAACTCTCTTTTTTATCATGATTTCTAGCCAAAGCTCTCTGTTCAACCTGGCCAGACTTCTTCTCTGCCAGTTATTCTTTCAGCACACAGGGATTTTCCTCTTGAAGAGTGTCCAGCCTTCTCAGGACTGCCTCCCAAGGGTCTCTGTTAACCAGATCTCTGAACAGGCCTATAAGATTCTATGAGGATCAAAAACTCTCTCATGTCATGATCACTGTGCCCAACACAGCCTCCAACCTTCACATCAGCCACAAGTCCTTCTCTGTTCGCAAACAACAGGTCAAACAGGGAGCCTTTCCTAGTTGGCACCCTCACCAGCTGTGTCAGAGAAGTTATAATCCACACTCTCCAGGAACTCCTAGACTGTTTCCTTTCCACTCTGTTGTGTTTCCAGCAAACATCTAGTAAGCTGATGTCTCCCATGAGAACAAGGACTAGTGATCGTGAGGATTCTCCCAGTTGCTCACAGAGTGTTTCATCTGCCACTTCATCCTGGTTGGGTGATCTATAACAGACTCTCACCATGATATCTGCCCTGTTGGCCTTTCCTCTGATTCTTATTCATAAAGACTGGACCGTTTCATCAACATCCAGGCACTAAAAATACTCCCTAACATCCAGAGCTACCCCACCACCTCTCCTTTCTGGCTTATCCTTTCCCAAGATCTTATAGCTATCCATTGCAACGTGTGTCACCCCATTGTGTTCCTAGGATTGAAACTATATCATAGCTTTCCAGCTGTACAACAGCTTCCATCTCCTCCTGTTTGTTGCCCATGCTGTGTGCATTGGTGTAGATGCACTTCAGATGCACTTCTACCCCTGCTTGGGGTAGAAGCTTTAATTGCTATTTGACTGCTGTCAGGTGGTTCTGTGGTTTCTAATGCATCAATAACATTTTGCTGCCAAGTGAATCTCCACCTGCTACCCACACTGAGACTATTAGGCTGCTGCACTAATTTGTACAGGGTTATTTCAGATAACTGATTCACTGTACTGGCATAGACTATAGGACCTCACTAGCACACTGTTCCTCAAACACTGGCATGTCAACCTCAGGTTTATCTCTAGCGAGCTTGATTTTATCACTTTCCTCCTTCAAATCTAGTTTAAAGGTCTTTTGGTGAGCTCTGTGTTTGGGTTATTTTGTTTTGTTGGGGTTTTTTTGTTTGGTTGTTTGGTTGGGGGTTTTTTTTGTGGTATTTTATTTTGGTTTGGTTTGGTTTTTTTCCCCCATTTATGTTTGTGTGCAGGCAAGGGATAGTTAGCATGAAGAAGACAGGACAAAACCCACAAATTTTAAGAACTACTCCTCAGGAAGAATATTTAATTTATTGAAAAAGCTATGTAACCTGAATATATCCTAAGTGTATTTTCTGAAGAAATGGCTATTAATACAGAACTTAACAGAGAATTGTGGAGTCTTATTAATTAGTTAATTTCTTTGAGACATTTGGATGAAAGATGCTGCTTGATCGCCAAGTATATTAGAGCTTCACACTGACTGTCTCACACCAGGCAGCAGCAAACCAGAGCAAGTCAAGCCAAAGAGAGAGTTTAAATACCCAAAATGAAGCAAAAAAAAATGCTTCTGCCTCTCATATTGACTGGTTTGTGATTTTTTTTTTTAATGGAGGAAAGAAGACATGTTCTACAGAGTTTAGCTGTGTGAGCTGCAGTCTCAAGAAAGGTAACAGTAAAAATTGTTATAAGAACAGGTTCCCCTTGATTTCTTTCTTTTAAGGTAGTACCTGTGTGTAGTTACCTTTAAGGAACAGCTAACATTTGCAATACTGCATTGAGTAGGGGGTAAAAGGGGTAAAAATGTTTTTGAATTAAGAATTCTGGTTTTAATCTGTAATTTCCTCCATTTGCTTTATCCTAAGGGGACACTGAGGGACTACTGAATATATTACTTTCATGAAAATGTAATTGGATATCTCTGGCTTCTGTTACCCTTTCATAAAACCTGTTGAATATAAGTCTTGAATTTCACTTTTTGGATGGATGCCCAGAAATGTATATAAGTTGTTTGGCTGAAATATTGAAAGAGAAACTACATTTTTATTTCTTCATGTCTATGCTGAAGATTAATCCATTCCTCCTCACATTGCAATTTTTTTTTCACTTTTAAAATCTCTTTCTTACTTCTGAATAGTAAGGAGCTGAAGAATAAAAACCCCAGTTTCACAGCTAAATCAAAACTGCTGCTGGGGAAAAAAAGCCAAAACCACTAACGAAACCAATCAAGAAAAAATAAAACAAAAGAAAACAAAAGACCAACACCACCCTCCCCTCCCAAGAGCTTTCTAGTGCTTATGTGAAAACCAAAAGTGGGCATATTGAGTTCTGAATCCACAAGTGAAATCTATCCACTTTTTTCCTACTGAGCTGGAAAAGTTCATAGTATCAGGTATGTGTAACCAGCTAATTTAATAAACCAACTAACAACAATAGCTTATGTTCATATAGCACAAACATTAACTAATTAATTTCCTTAATGCTCCTCTGAGGTGCATCCTATTAAACATACATGTTAGGAATGTAATTACATGTTAACAATTATTGGATTTCTAAGAGTTTATTTTTAGCAATTAGCAGAAAATGCAGTTTATAAATCTCTATTCCATAATCTGTGTTTTCAGTTAGCTAATATATTGCCATCAGTTATTCACATGCTAGTTGATTAGAATAGGAAGCAAGACTTCTCACACTCTCTGTTTCAGTCCTGGTGTATTCTCTACAATCATTAGCAAAGTTTATCAGCACTGTCAAATATCCTGAGGATTGAGTTGGGACTGTCAAATCTCCATGCTTTCCTTTTTCTTGTCAGCCTGCAACATCTTTCGTGGCTGATGGCTATTTACAGCGCAAGCAAAGGAGCTACCTTATCACTGAAAAATGCTCATTTGTTTCTATTATTTTTCTAGAAGCACTTTCTGTCCTAAACTGTGACTCCCTTTGGCTAACACAGTACATAAACCATGAAGGAAATACCTCCCACCTGCCAGCCTAGCCCCACTTCAAATCACACAAAAACCTGAAGCTGAAATGAAGCCAAAAATGAAAGGATTCCTAAATAGGTACTCTGTGGACTAGCCATTTTAAGCTGAAACCATGGAAACTACTGGAAACTTCACCCTCAGTTATGCATGTCAAAACCAAGGCCCTACTGTTTTAGATAGACTTCCAATAACTAACAGGCAAAACACACGAGCAGATGTCTTCCCTTCTTGTGGGAATTGCTTCCTCATAAATCTTGAGGTAGCTGTCCTGGTTTGACCAGAAGCTAGGGTCAAAAGAACAATCTTTTGAGAGGATTTTGCCAGAATACCCCCTCTCCCCCAACAAAGACAGACACAGCAATAAAATTAAAATAAGAAGCACTAGGCACGCAGACAGTGAATTTCTAAGAATAGCTTTATCTAAATTTAAATGGTACAACAATATGAAAGAGATAAGCAATAAAGAAAGATAAGGTGGTTAGTTCAAAGATGGCTTTCAGCCCTTTCTCCCTTTTAATTACCTCCTCCCCCCTTCCAATCAATCACCTCCCCCCGCTTACTTTCATCCCGGGACAGGAANCTCTTAAATTTTAATCACTCCAGGACAGTAGCAGATTGTGAGAATCAGAGATGTTGAAGACATTGCTATGACCTCTCTCATCCCTTGATAGTATTATACTAAGTGAGGAGGTACTCAAAGGATGTTGAAAAGTATCATATCCAAGAGGAAGGCAATAATGGGGCTGATGCTCATGACTCTCTCTGAAAAGATCCTGTGATGAGGAAAAAAGCAACCTGACAAGCCATGGACACAGTCTTTGTTCTCTTTGGTCACAGGTATAAAAAAAAAAATGATGCAGAGAGATCTTCCACATTGTTTAGCAACAATGAACAAAAGACATAAACCACCAAAGTTTGCTCTTGTTAACCACATGCTGTGTTGTGGCTCCATGAAGTGCTTTACAGAGGGGGCAGGCAGGCAAAGTCTAGTCCATCAACTTCAAGAGTAGGCACTCTTCCCACAGAGCATGGAAGTTCATAGGAGTACAGGATGAAGTTGATCTCTTGTCCTTTTGACAATGTCCTTAGAATGGAAATATAGGAAGGCCAAGTAGGAAAAGCTTCACAAAGCTTTCCTGCTATTTGTGGCCAATGTGCAGAGAAGGCTTTATCTGGAAACATCTCAGGCTCATGTAACTCAGAAGTGTCAATTAGGTGCATCCCACCCCTTTTTCAGCTTCCACTAGTAGGTAGAAATGAGGTTAATAGTATGCAGAGGGAGCAAAGGTACTCCATCATCCAAAGAATTCATCCCTTAGCTTGCTATTTAAAAAGAGACAATGTTTAGACTCCAGTACAATTTGCAAATCATTTCTCCTCAAGGTGACTCTGCTCTTTTCAGCTCTAGAGGACAGCAAGGGAGTCTGCAAGCTTGAATCATATTTTAAATGCTTGATTTTCAGCCTGAAAACCCTTTGTTAGGCTAGTGTAAAGAGGCAGACAGTGCTGGAGCACTGGTGAGATGACACACTGCAATAAGCAGAAAAAACACTGTGCTCCAGAGCCAAAAGGATGCTGTACACTGCAGTGGCACTGGCAGCCCCACTGGTAACTCCATTATCTACACAGACACATGA
The DNA here is from genome assembly GCA_013396975.1 of Bucco capensis. Taxonomy (NCBI): domain Eukaryota; kingdom Metazoa; phylum Chordata; class Aves; order Piciformes; family Bucconidae; genus Bucco; species Bucco capensis. The sequence goes on along the minus strand of VWZO01004611.1, from coordinate 27,938 downwards.
AAGGAAAACACACAGCATCTACTTCAAAGACTTTCTGACTTAATGTGACAAAACAAAACCCCTGTCCTACAGTTCAGTAGGTTGATACAAAAGTGCAACCCTAAGCAGAGAGTCGAGTGTAGAAAAGCATAAATTTATCACATAAAATCTGCTCCTGTTGAGAAAATGATTACTTGCAGTGTTTCCTGGCAAGTACCACAGCACTTTATTTATGTTTCTGACTTGCTTTATCCATTTGTTTTTGTTAAATGTGTAACACAGATGCTATTAATTCCCAGCCACATTTTAGATACTCACTGGGGATGAGACACAAAGTTTGGCTGCTAACTAGCAAAACAAAAGAAGAAATAGGTCTTTATCATTCTGTTACTCTAAGAACAGATCTTCCAGCCTTTAAAAAGAACCCAAACAAGTAGCAGTTTAGTGCCTGGAAGATCATTACATTTAGATAACTGTGGAACAGATCACTCTTGCAGCTCAGATTTATTTCTACTTTGACCCAAATTCATCAATAAAAAAAACCTAGTGAAAGCACAGATATAAAATCAAGATATTGATATGAATATGCATTTCACGGAACAGGTCTAGGATATTGTTTCAGGAACAAACCCTTTTAAAATATTANATTTCATATTCAAGCATTTTTGCATGTATGTTTGCTGGGGTCAGGGTTGGGTGGGAGAAGAGAAATATGTTATCCAGTTGGAAGAATGTGTAACTTCATGAGGAAGTTGATGCAAAAGTCTAGCCTTTTTCCAGTTATCTCCCATTGTCCAAAAGACTATTCCTTCTCATCAGGCCTTCAGCAGATCAAAATAAAAGCATACTGTGGCTTTCAGAATATGCTTGATTAAAGCTCCATTATGATCTAGAGATGATAAATAAAGGCAAAATACTAGCAAAGTGAATCCACCTAAAATAATTAGGTAACAAAGGGTTTTTTTCCTCTCTCTTTTCACTGAAACATGCACATTTGAAGCAGTATTTGATTTTGCACATGAAGTTGCATTTTTGTCCTTGCATTACAATGACACAGTGTGTTTTGTCTGGGGACATTGGGGAAAACTCTTCTGCTGTGATTGATGATAAAGTCTCTTTGATTAATTTACCTGCATCAAAGCTTCTGTGACTGACAGAGAGCTGGAGAAATAAATCATCCTTCCACAAAAGATGAGTGGAGGATTTTTTCCATTCTTTTTCAAGGGAAAAAGAATTTTTTCTCTTCAATTAATCTCTCTTAAAGCGCTAACCAAGTAACTGTCTGACTGGGGATGAGTGGCTGGAAAGCTGCTCAGTAGAAAAGGACCTAGGGGTGTTGATTGACAGCTAGCTGAACATGAGCCAGCAGTGTGCCCAACAAGNCTTAAATTTTAATCACTCCAGGACATTCACATACTGCAGCATGTGCCAAGAAGAGTGACACAGCTGGTGAGGAGTCTAGAGGATCAAGTCTTATGAGGACTGGCAGAGGGAAAGGGGGTTGTATAGACCACAGAAAAAAAGGCTGAGGGAGACATTCTTACTCTCCACAACTACAAGATTAGAGTCAGGTGTGGGTTGGTTTCTTCTCGCAAGAAATAAGTGATAGCAAGAGAGGAAATGGCCTCAATTTGCACCAGGGGAGTCTTAGATTCCACATTGGAAGTGTTGTCAAGGAGTTGGACTGGATGATCATTTTAGGTCCCTTCCAACTTAAATATTTGTCTTCTTTCCCATGTCCCATCCCTTTATTTCCCTCCCTCCCATCCTTCCTTTTTTCCATGTTCTTCCCACCTCACCTTGCCTCTTAACTGAAGCTTCACTATGAGCAGACAATGACCATGGCACAACAGCTCACAACTGACTAGCCAGCTTTCCCTCTGAGCTCACTGTAGGCATCAGACATCCTTCCCATATATGGTGAGAAAAAGAACATATTAATGTTAACATATTAATTTCAGTCATCTAAAAATTTAAGAGTACTGCAAGATAAACTTGTCTAGAGGTTTCCTCTACAGCCATAGGAGGGAGATGCCTCTCCTGACACCCTGTGTTAAATAACACACATTGACATGTACAGAATGCTTCCTGAAGCCAAAAGTTGTTTCTTAACAGAAATTCCCACATATTTCAGTAAAAGGTTTGCCTCTTTTCAGGGATTTAATTAAGAATACTGGATTTTTATAGAGTTTTATTTCTTTTTCTTTTAGTTTGGTCATATGATAATGATATTGAAGGTGTACATTTCTATTAAAGAACTTATCAAAGATGCCTCTTCACTGTCTTTGGTTAACTGTGGTCCTATTTGCTTTTAGCTATGAACTACAAGGCATAAGCTGAAATACTGTGTTGCCTGTGGCAGAAAAGAATTTTGTCTAAGTTTCTTGAAACTTTTTTTCTGTTGACACATTCCTTTCAGAGGATCAGGAAGAACACACACTATTTTAAAAATGAGCTGGTGATTCATTTTAACTACAACAGAAAGTGAGGCTACCACTGATTTTATTTGATTACCTAGCCTTGACTCCTACCAATCTGGGTGAGTCACTATTTCCTTTCACTGCTCTCTTACGCTTTCATTACACAGCTACAGGCATCAGGACATTTTATGAGAAGCCATCTTCTGTGGGTGCTCATTTCAGTAACTTCTTGCAGTTTTCAAGACTCTCAAATGTCATGTTTTAAGTAGTAATGATACACAAAGGGCCAGAAATTAACTTTCTTTTTTTTTTTCCCCTCAGCATTTGCACACAAAGTAAAAAAATTTCTTCTTTAAAGTAGCTCTGATTTCTAGTTCAGCCTCTATACAGCTTTTAGAATGTAATTTGAGTTGGCTTTTTTAGAGAACAAGTACTTAATTATGTGTTCTGCTAAGGAAAATCAAGCACACTCTTAACGTTAACCATATACTTGCCATATTTTCCGAATTACATTGGACATAAGCACCTCCTGAAACATAGTTTCTTGTTATTTAACTTAGCAGAACTTTCTTCTCTTGCCCACCTTACCTCTTTCATAGTCATCACCCTGGCGAGGCTTTGTGAACGCAGCTCCGCGGAGGGCTCCATCCACGCTCTTCCCAAGCGCTTTTTCCAAGCGCTGCTGGCTGCAAAGGCCAATTTGGGACAGACCAGAGCGCTTGCAAAAGGCACAGCACAAGGACTCCTCAGGAGGTAGAAGCTGCAAGACACGATTCTTTCT
>VWZO01004611.1:5627-24371 GCA_013396975.1 Bucco capensis | reverse complement strand
CTCAGAAAGTGCATTGCCATATCTGACTTGGCCATGCTGATTCTCATGGAATATGATAATCATTTTTAGAAACTTGGGGGACATCATAAACATTCCAAAATCTGCCATAGACCATTTCTGCTCACAGTATCAAAAACTCTTTCATAGTAGTTCTTAGGTTAAAGAACATGAGTGAATCATGAATTATTCCCACTGCATATGGTTTATGTCTTTATTGTTAGTCTTCTGTAACATAACACTAAGCAAAAAGGACTTATTTGCCCCAAATTTCATACTTTTCCACATAAACCAATCCAATAAATAATATCTTTTTTTCCCTATAAGCCATGCCTCAGTGATATGTGTAGACTGTCACAGCAACAATACTATGTAGATGGGGTTTGGCATTTTTATTGTAGATCAATACTTTGAGGCAAAATTTCAACTCATTCGCAATGTTTTGCCTATTTGCTAATTCACTATCATTCCAAAATTCAAATGTGATGCAGACTTCATCATGCTTAGTGATTTAAGTAGGGTAGGATTTTTTTTTTTTTGTACATGATACAATGCTCTTTGACACAATGTTTACAAAATGATTGTTGTCACAAAAAGGTGATATTCAGCCCAGGTTTTTCCTTCTTGTTCTTCTCCTTTTTCCAAATGTTCTTTTTTTCTACAATGGCCCTGAAATTCACAAAAAATAATGCTTATTATATATATAATCAGAAGAGGCAAATCGTACAGCAGTAGAACAATAAGAGAAAGATCTGACTCACAAATGTGCTTCAAAGCTTTATTAATTAATTTATTTATCAATTTATTAATAATTCCTCTAGGCTTTCCTTGCTTGATATAACGCAAGAGTACCAATCAAGATTTCTGGTCACTTATAATAACTCACAAAACTGGGAATAATTTGCTGGCCAAAAATACCACAGGTTCAATATTACCACATTATTAATCTTAAAGTTAGAAGAACAATAGATAGAAAAACAGGACTCTTATGTAGGGCTCCCAAGTGTTTCCTTTTAATGGGAACCTGGAGAGAAATTCTTGTGTCATCAAAACCTGAGTTAATACAAAAAATATGTAATCCTTACAAATCAGACTTCATACCTGTACATAAGGTAGTTGAGCTAAAAAAACAAACCAACCTGTAAAACATTCAATATTGTGAGATATTTTCAAAGAATTTTAATTGTGACTGTTGATTCTACCCAAACAAGCAATGAGTTAACCAGGTAACTGTTTTTCACTGCCTGACACATCACAGGAATTTAAGGTGAAGCTTCCAGTCCTCAAAACAACTCAGATATATTACTCAATAAGGCTTAAATAATAAGAGAATCAGCTGGTACAATGGAAGGCTTGAGGAGTGCAGAAGAGCACAAGAAACTGAAAAAGGTGCCAAATGGATTGAGATCCCAGAGAGATCAGAGCACAAATTCTCTGTAAAATAGAGCTTTATTTAAAAGAACATCTGTGACATCTGGGAAATCAATACCTGGATTTCTGAAACAATTACCTAAATGAATAGCAGTTCTATAGATCTGATGGGTTTTCAGTCCATAAGTGATCAGGATCAATGGGGTTCTTTCTTGCATGCTGCCTTGTGCTTTTTCATTATAACTGCTCTGTGTATACATGTGGTAATACCTCTTCCCTTCTAATTTTGGCCTAATTGGCTAATTTTGCTAAGTTTATGCTTAAGCAAAAGCTGTAGCAATCAAATCACTAAAGTCACACAAGGCAGGAAAGAAACAAACATTATTTTCCACCTTCTTCATCCACATAGGCAATAAAACAATTATACAACTTTCTCTTTGAATTATTTAGAGGTTTTTGTATATAGTTTTTCTGCAAATGTTTTCACAGAGTTTGAATTATATAGACACAAGTATTCATGCCTACAAAACAGAGCAATCATAATTATCTTAGTGCTTAAATCTGTAGATAATTTGGACCAGTCTCAGACAGTGGTTAATACCATACAGTTAGAGAATCACCTTCATGACTTTGTGTCATCATAAATTTTGCTACCTCATTCCTTGCTGACCTTTGCAGATCAATAAATATATCAAACAAAAGAACTAGCAGAGAATTCTGAGGCATGTTGTTGTTAACCTTTAGACATGATGAAAATTGACCTTTTAATCCAGCTCTCTGTTTTCTATATATTTGTTTGTGGTCCAGGATATGTTTTCCTTCTCTCATCACAGAAACCTAACACATCTGTGATACATTTCAAGGAGAGGAAATGTTTGAAATTGTATAAGCTGGTACCTCATGAACTAAATACTGCCAAAGTAAATAGTTTCTAACAGATCAATAGAACACAATTTTCTTTTTAACAAGCCATGCTGCTTAATCCCTGCACTTTCCTGATTTTCTGTTGCAGTGATTTTAAATATCTTCCCATCCAGACTACTCAGTCTTACTGAGCTACAAATCTTTGATCCAGCTACTAAGCATTTTATAATTTAAAATTCAAAATTACAATGAAGGCTTAAGCACAGCCTCCTGAGATATTACCTATTTTGTCTTTCATGTTGCTCCATCACTTTCTTTGGGCATCCATTCCATGTTGGACCTGTCAGCTCAATCTAGAGAAACAGCAGATTCTGAACCAGAAATTCTTTTAGACTCTTATCTGCTGGATGACCCAGCAACACAAAGTAGTGCTGTGAAACAAAGACTGGATCATCACAGTCATGCTTTTTCTCTGCTTCAAGCTTCTATTAAATCCACAGGTTTGCATTTTGCAGCTGTTGCATGTTTTCATTCCGAGGACAGAATACAGGTGGTCTAATGTGGAACATCTGTGATGGAAGTGTTTTTTCAGACTCCCTTAACAACCAACAGAAAGGAAATGTTGCCTTTTGATCCACCTGACCTCTTTTAGACACCTGCATTACAGTGAAATGAACCATGCTCAAAAGGATCCAACTCACCACAAATGAAGCGTATAGAATTTGCCATAAGCACATACACTGCAAATGCAAGACAAATCTCACCAGATGATTCAGGAAATGTTTGTTCATGCCCTGATACCTTCTGCAAATAAAATTTTAGCCCATGACACCAGATTTTAAGATATATTTTCTAAGTTTCTGCTGTAGAGCAGGGATGACCAATATTTCTTAAAGCAAGTGACCCTAGAGGATAAATTCTTCACTAAAAACATCACTGACCATCATTTTTTTCCCCCCACCTTTTTTTTTCTATCTGTAAAAATCATGTTAGTACTCTGAATTTAGAAGGCTTTTTCTAGCGTGGCTTACAGATAATTAGCCATATATAAATGAAAGACACTTATTTAGCTTATTCAACATTTCAGCTGTCCAAATGTCACGCTCTAATTTTAAAAAAGCAATTTCAAACTCAGTTTTAATTGGGGCATCAACCACTACCTGTAACTAGGTGGTTTATTTTTGACTCATAATCCTTAGGACTAGATGATGTTTCTAGGTCCCTTCCAACTGCTAACATTCAATGACTCTATGATTTTTAGCTCTCTCATCAAATCTGATGAATCAACACAGCTGTCCCTACCATTCCTATGAAATTCAATAGCCAAATATCAAGTTTTACTCTAAACAACAATTCAAGGCTAAGCTTTGTATTTAAATGTGGTACTTCTTAATTCCAGAAGATGGAATTCCATTTTCTTCTTCATACAAGTACACATATGTGCAACATGTGTGCTCAAAGACCTTCTTAGGAAGTACAGGCAACTCCTTGTCTGTAATTCTGAGTATAACTAATGACTTTATTTTAGGTTAGAAGGCTTTGTTCAGAAAGCCAAGCTTAAGGTGGGAGTGTGTTGCATGCTGAATCTCTTAGAGTTTAACCCAACTTCTAATTCTTAATGCATCCTTCTCTTTACTAATACATGTGCTGCTCTGAACTCAGCTTCCCTACTCTAGTTCACAGCATTTTGAGGGACTGTTGTTTTCCCACAGCAATATAAATTTTAATTAAAACTGGTAACTCAAGCTTCCTTTATTTGTACTCCTGTTCTTCTTGTGGCAACACATGGACAGGATTAAATGGTGCTGTCAAACTGAGATGATGCTATTTGATGGCTTTTAATATTGCTGCCCATAACAAGGCAATAAATAAATAACATCAGTATTACCTATTCTTGCTGCTTTAGTAATTATTTCATTAAAGTCATATTTATGCTGTCTAGTATCAGCAAGAACTGCTCATATCAACTACTATGTCTACTTGAGGACAACAAACTGTGCCCAAGGATGGTTTTGAAAGCAATATCAACAACAACAGCAATTCAATAAGTATTTTATAAACCTTTTGAATGTATGAAACTAATAAAAAAAAGGTATAAGAAAGTATCAACTCAGACCACAGGTCTACATTTACTAGGCAAAGATCAGAGACTTCTTTCTTCTGACCTCACCCACACCAGCCTAACAGTAGTGTAAGAACAATTCCATTGTCTTTGAGAGGAGCATTCCTGCTTTACATTAGTGATAAGGGATAAGAATAAAGCCCCACTACTCGCTCTTTAATTCAGTGCACACTGCTGAGAATAAAGATGCTGTGTCTTCTACTCAGGCTAATTTACAAAGGTGTTACAGGTGACATTATAAGCTTTAGCAACACAATTTTTTATTTTTTTTTAAGCAATCATCAGCTCAGAATGCTGACTCTATTTCCTTCCAACTGCATAAAACATGAAGACCAATTCAAAGCATCAGCAGCAAGGTAATCAGAACTATATCTATTATGTTGTGCAGATTTTCCCTCAGTATGACAACAATGTCTCTCCTTGTCTTTAAAGGGCTTTTTTTTTCCTTTAAACTAAGGTTTACTTAATTCTGTGGCACTGAAAACTAAAGCTGGGAAATCAGCTGGAAGGGAACATCTCTCCAAATCTTCTCCAGCTGGGAAGGAAATGTTAATCTCTTGATACATCAGAATACAGATGCTCTCTCCAAAGATATACCTTTCCCTCAGCTTCAGAAGAGACTCACAGATTGACCTGCATTTTCCTATAGTATTTCCAAGACTAATAGCAAACTACTGATGTACTCCATGTTGCTATTTCTGCCTGATGTCAAATCTAATTCCTGGTTGAAGCCCATGTTTTGTTTTTATTGGTGATCCATGGACTAGATTATAGATGCATATGTTTCTCATCCTACACTGAAGCTCCCTGTTATGTCAACATTGAGATCAAGGCAGATAAACCCTTTGTATTTTAAGGATGCTTTGTAGTTACCATTTATTAAATATCACATTGCCTCTTTCATTCTTGTCCAGCTAAGAAACATATTCCTCTTGTAAGTTTTCACAATTTCTTCCCCCGTTGTGTTATTCTTTTATCTGCACTTCCTTCCTTGATTTTTATTTTGTTTTTGTTCCCCTGTAGCTGTTTTATTACCTTCATTTCCAACAGGTGCCACCACTAAGATTTTCCCCTCTTCTGTCCACTGAAATGTAATGAGTGATGCAATTAATGTCAGCATTCTACACTGTGTCAGAGAAGTCTTGAAACAAGATGCAAACTAATAAGACTGGATATTCTTTTTTGGTAAAGGTCTTCCTGGCTTTCTTTTAGGCTGAACCACAAAGAAAATCAGTTAATCTTTACTTACACTTGGAAAGTTCAGAACCTGAGAGCTAGAAAACTTGCCAGTGGTACACATAGATTCTGAAAATCGTTGGCAACCACATAAATACATTAAACCAGTTTAGCTGGGCCTTGCAACTGGAAAGATGACATCACTGACCCATGTTGTTTTGAAGACACTTACCACAAAAATTTAAAAGCTAAAGCATCCTATATTGTATTTTTAAATGTGTTGCTTGCTGTCCCTTGGATGCCACTGCTTCATGCTTACATGAAAATGATGTTATATTCTGAACTATGCAAAAATATCTATCTCAAAATTGTGACAGCTTTACAGAGTTTCAACTTTGAATCAAGTTCCACCCTGAAAGTCATATTGCATTTGATGAATAGAGCAAAATTACCCACCTTAATTTCAGGAAAACCCATAGGAAGTTTAGTCTCTTTACTGGATTCAGCCTATAGCTCAATGTAAAGTTGTTTGAACATCTTGGCAGTGGAACATCTACGGGTTTCCAAGCAGCAACATTAAGATGTGACTAATAAAGAGGCATTGTTTATTTCAATGAAAAACCAGTTTGGTCACATATTATATGGAATTACTATAATGTCCTAGCCAGTGTCTCCTTGGAAGCTGGTTTAGTAGAGGAAATACTTCCTGTTAAGTTCATTTTTGCTGATCAGCAGTCACAGTGAAAGTGCAATAAAAAGCACAGTCCACAATCACGTGCACAGTGCAGTCATGGTAATCTCAACAGGACTACTTCACTGTGCAAATATCTACATATGAAGTTTTTGTAAAGGAGGACAGACAAACAGAATTGATGAGAATTTCTGGATCTTAAGGGATTTCACCTCCCACCGTGAAATGCCATCAACTGTAGAGTCCTCACATCATCTCTTCTTCTTTTGGAAATCATTTATGGGCACATTTACACCTAATGATCATGTTACTTTTAAGCTGAATCATCTGTAAAAGGTCAGCACTATTCATATACTAACGATGCATTCTTGTAGCCTATACTTTTTACTCCTTAAATCCCAACAATCTAGCAACACTAAAGTAGACTAACATTTATATGACCAGGTCTTCATTTAACAAGTGTTTCTGAGCTGACACTATCTTTCTTGCCAGCCAGTCAAGGGAGGTGATAGTCCTACTCTACTCTGCATTGGTGTGGCCTCACTTTGAATACTATGTGCAGTTTTGTGCACCATAACATAAGAAGGATATTAAGCTGTAGAGGACATCCANCAGGGGGGTTGCACTAGATGAGCTCCAGAGCTCCCTTCCAACCCAAACCATTCTAGGATTCTATGATCCAGAGGAGGGCCATGAACATGGTGAAGGGTCTAGAGGAGATGCCATATAAGGAATGGCTGAAGTCACTTGTTTGGTCAGCCTGGAGAAGTGGAGACTGAGGGGAGACCTCATAGCAGCCTGTAACATCCTCATAATGGGAAGCAGAGGGGCAGGAGTTGATCTGCTCTCTGATGACCAGTGACAGGACCTAAGGGAATGGCATGAAGCTGTGCCAGGGGAGGTTTACGTTAAATATCAGGAAAAAGTGCTTCACCCAGAGGGTGGTGGAGCACTGCAACAGGCTTCCCAGGCAAGTAGTCACAGCATGAAGAAGCATATGGACAATGCTCTTAGAAACATGCTGTGAGTTTTTCACTTGTCCTGTGTATAGACAGGAGCTGCACTCAATAATGCTTGTAAGTGCCTTCCAACTCAGGGCGTTCTATGATCCTTCTGTGCCACTTTTAAGCAATGACAAAAATGAGGCCCACGTCAACACCAGAGCACTGCACAACCATGCCAGTCAGTTACACCCTGTCTTGTGGTACTGCTAATGGGGTGAACCAGGGTATTCTGAGAGGACCCAAGTCCATCCATAGTTGGGAAACAAGGTGATGACCTAAAAGGAGCTGATGGCTTTCTGGTGTTTAGAGCTCAAAACGCCTAACCACATGACAGCAAGAGCTATCTACCGTAGGGCTCAGACCCCTCACGCCCCAAACGGCACCGCCCCCACAATGGACCCGGACCCGGACCCCTCTCCGGCGACCGGGGCTCCGCCCTTCTCTTTGCATAAAGGCGGTACCGGAGCCATGCACCTCCCTACTCTCTCGGCGCTAGCGGCGGCGGGGCGTGTCGGCGGGCTACGGGAACGGCACGGATGAGGCGCATGCGCGTTGTGGACGGGCGCTGGGGCTGTACCGGCTCGGCGCGGAGAGGCCGGGAGTGGTTCGCCGCCTCCGGTAGCGGACGCCGCGGTGGGGCGGAGGAGTTGGCCGAGCCGGGCGGTGGCCTAGAAGGCTGGCGGGGTCAGTCGCGGGGCTCGCCGCAGCAGCTGGCCGAGCGCTACGCAGACCTGGCGGCCAGCCACAGCGAGGCGCTGCGGCAGCGGGAAGAGCGCGAGTGGCACAACGCGCGCCTTCGCCAAGAGAACGCGCGCCTTCGCCAAGAGAACCGCCGCCTGCGCCGGGAGAACCGCAGCCTCTTTCGACAGGCCCTGCTAGGTCCCGGTGCCGGAGATCCCGAGGAGCCTGCCGCCGCAGACCCGAGCGAGGAGGCAGAGGTCCTGCGCGCCCGGCTGGGGCGGCTGCAAGAGAAGCACCGCCGGGCCTTGCAGCATCTGCGGCGTTGTCGGGCCGCCGCGGGGCCGGAGGCCTCGGAGCTGGACGAGCTGCTGGAGGAGGGGGACGAGCTGCTGGAGGAGGAGGACGAGCAGCCGGCAGCTACCCCTGAGCAGCCGCTGGAGAAGAGAAGCCTGGTACCTCCCGTGTAGCCGGTCCCGCCACCGGGAGGGCAGACGGGAGGAGGCGGTGCCGGAGGGCGCTGCAGGCCTGCCCTCCGTGCTCGCCCTCGCCGTCCCGCAGCGCTGGACCTCGGGGAGGGGGGAGGTGCGATTTATCCCCCCCCCCGTTCTTCCGTTCACTGCCCTCGCTGAAGTGCTGGGCTAACACTTCCCCCCCACCCCCAATCCTTTAAGTCAAAACAGGCTCTTCCCGCAGAAGGAGCAAGGGAAGGAGTTGATTGAGTTTTTTTCAGTCACGTTCCAAGATTTATGTCCAGAAAGTATTGACCGTGATCAACGAGAATTAGGTTCACCAGGAGGACAGACACTTTATTCGAGGAATGCTTCAAAGCAGCTGTGACATGGAGTTGGTTTCATGGAGTTGGACAGTTGGTCTCATGTCACCTCTTAGCACTGAACTGTGCTTCCTTCAGGGACCAGCTGTGAATCACCTTTTTCTCTCTTTGAGTTAGCCACTGTCATGTAGCCCTCATTAGCCATGGAGACTACCAAAAGATGGCTCTGATTAGTTCTTTGTAGTCTGTCTATGTTTTGCAAGGACGGGGAGTAGAGGAAGCTTGCAAGCTTCTTTGTCAGCACTCCAGTGAAAATTGGTGATCATTTGAACTCTTCCCAGTTGCCTGGACATTTACTGCAAAACAGTGCTTGTATTTATAATGATGGACTTTGTTCACTATCACATGAATATTTCCTTGAATTTCACACTTTTGAGAGTGATGGAGCACTGGAGCAGGATGCCCAGGGAGGTAGCTGAGTCTCCATCTCTGGAGATACTCAACACCTGACTGGACACATCCTGTGCAGCCTGCTCTTGGTTATTCTCCTCTTGAAGGGGGTTTGGATTGGATGATCTCCAGAGGTCCCATCCGACCCCTAACATTCTGTGATTCTGTGACATAAAAATGCAGCTGATAAATAAAACTATGGCATACCAAATGACTGACTCTGTGATTTTTAACAGTTACTTTGAAATTGGAGATGAAACACCCTTCAGGCCTTTGTAATGCAATCCCTCAAAGCTAGAGGAAGTGGTTATTTTTTGGACCTTTCTTCCTTAAGAAAATCTAGTATTCGAAAGCAAATTACACCGTTATTTTTAGGACCTCTCTTTAGAAAATCTACTCTTTGAAAGCAGCCCTTGTAAAGAACTGAGACATTCTCTCCTTGCCATTTAAAAACTGTTGTTTTCAGGTTTGGGATTGGTTCCTTAAAGCTTTAGCAGCCAAGGTCTGTTTCAGCTTATAATTAAAGTAATATGAAAAGGTGAAAATCCATCTTTTCTGGAGATATCCTTGACAATATAACTCTGGAAGAGTAGTGTTTATTTATGATGTTACATGTAATGTCTGCCTAAGTCTGTAATCATAACTTTGTAGGAAGGATTATTTACTTTTTTTTTCTGTTTCTTGATAGAGAAATTATAAAACAATCTTGCACATAGTGAAATACAGAGAAAAAATATTTTGGTAAGATTAAAATTAATGTAAAGAGTGCTGAAGAGTTTTGTAAGTTTCTGCTTTGGACTGCAGTAAATTACTACATCACTCAGTAAAGTTGTAAAAGTTTGATTTAACCAATCACCTGATCTGGTGGTTGTCAGTTTTTGAGAGCAAAAAGACATGAAAATACACAAGGAGGAGGAATCTTAAGTAAGATGGTGCAAAAGTAGTATGTCACTACAGTGTCCCCAGTTTGCTTTTTTTTTTTGCTAAAGCCAAATTTTTGAAAGCTGGTGGATTATTATTTTCCTGTTTAAAGGGTTGGTTTTTTTTTGCTTACAACTAATTTTTATCTTAGTATTTTGTACTACAGTGCAGCAGAGTGCTGTATGGGAGTGACTTTGCTTGCAGGTAACATTTTTCTTTTCAATTAAGAGATTGGATTGAATCCATGATTGGATTTAGGGTTTTGGGTGTTTTGTGTTTTGATTTATATTTTTGTTTGCTTGGTTTTTTTTTCCCTTGGGTTTGGTTTTTGGTGGTTTTTTTTTGGAGGGGGGTGGGTTCTTTTTGTTTTCCTACGTAAATACATAGAAACAATATATAAAACATTTCACAATTATACATCCCTGATTGCCTTGTTAAATTGCTGTGTTTAAAATATGAATATACACTCTCTTCACTTGCTTTGGCATACATTTGTGTATAAATATGTATATAAATTTATAGAGGGAATNAATATGAAAAGGTGAAAATCCATCTTTTCTGGAGATATCCTTGACAATATAACTCTGGAAGAGTAGTGTTTATTTATGATGTTACATGTAATGTCTGCCTAAGTCTGTAATCATAACTTTGTAGGAAGGATTATTTACTTTTTTTTTCTGTTTCTTGATAGAGAAATTATAAAACAATCTTGCACATAGTGAAATACAGAGAAAAAATATTTTGGTAAGATTAAAATTAATGTAAAGAGTGCTGAAGAGTTTTGTAAGTTTCTGCTTTGGACTGCAGTAAATTACTACATCACTCAGTAAAGTTGTAAAAGTTTGATTTAACCAATCACCTGATCTGGTGGTTGTCAGTTTTTGAGAGCAAAAAGACATGAAAATACACAAGGAGGAGGAATCTTAAGTAAGATGGTGCAAAAGTAGTATGTCACTACAGTGTCCCCAGTTTGCTTTTTTTTTTTGCTAAAGCCAAATTTTTGAAAGCTGGTGGATTATTATTTTCCTGTTTAAAGGGTTGGTTTTTTTTTGCTTACAACTAATTTTTATCTTAGTATTTTGTACTACAGTGCAGCAGAGTGCTGTATGGGAGTGACTTTGCTTGCAGGTAACATTTTTCTTTTCAATTAAGAGATTGGATTGAATCCATGATTGGATTTAGGGTTTTGGGTGTTTTGTGTTTTGATTTATATTTTTGTTTGCTTGGTTTTTTTTTCCCTTGGGTTTGGTTTTTGGTGGTTTTTTTTTGGAGGGGGGTGGGTTCTTTTTGTTTTCCTACGTAAATACATAGAAACAATATATAAAACATTTCACAATTATACATCCCTGATTGCCTTGTTAAATTGCTGTGTTTAAAATATGAATATACACTCTCTTCACTTGCTTTGGCATACATTTGTGTATAAATATGTATATAAATTTATAGAGGGAATCAGAACCAAAACCCCTGTAGCTTTCACTTCATTTCTAAGACAACAAAACTATTTTCTTTTGTTTTTTAGGGGTATGTGCAGTCTTAGCTACATCTTTTTCCTTATCCTTCTGTCCTGTTGCCTCATGTTAACAGATGACTAGAAAGTGTATTTTAAAATGGAAGCTTAAGAGGGTAATAAAATACTCTGGGGCCCTGTGTGAATTTGATGGCAATTATTTTAAAACACATGCATATGAAGAGAATGGCTCAGTGTTGGTGCCATATTTAATACATACTCTATTGCTCTTTTGAGACCTAATTTAAGTTTCATTAAATATTGCACTCGGAAGGAGTCTGTGTCCGCTGTGCTCATCTTCTTGAATATGTTAGGGCCTTGGGGTGCTTTAGCTGCCCACAGAGAATAATGAAATAAATTAAATGTCTTTGTATAATAAACTAATGCCGTTCAGATTAGTTTAGTTCAGCTACTTTTTTATCAAAGTGGTCTTCACTCTTCCCTTTCTACCTCATGTGTTCAGTACCCCCTTTTGTTTTCGTTTAGTTCAACAAAGACATATCCAAGAAGTACAGCCAGCCTCTTTTCCAAACTTGCAAGTGATTTAAAGTGGTAGTTTAAAGCTAGATTTACAGTGATTATCATTAACAAGCCCTTTCCTGTTTATTTTTAAGTGATATTTGGTATCTATATTATCATATTGGGAACTTTAGGTGTAACTGCCTGGGAATAATCATTGATCTGTGTGATACTCATATTTAATTTACTGCCACACCCCTTCCAAAATAAAGCCTTGTGGCACTCAGAGAATAATAGCACCAGGTGATTATAAAGCTCTTCTTTTTTTTTATTAAAACAAACCAAACCAAAGCTTGCAACCAGTGTTATTTCATGACTTTCAAGGCCATTTCCTTGCTCTTTGTGCTGTCAAGAGTCTTTGTGCAGGCAGAATGTAGGAGAAGATAAAAGACATTACATTTAGAGGGCATGAAGAAGCTGCTTTAGAGGTAGATTTATAGCAGGGAGTGTGGTGTAAGGCTGGGAAGAAAACAAACTGGGATAATCCACAGAAGGAGAGAATTATTGTGGAAAGATGTGACTATCAAACCAAAACTAAAGGAGTTATGATATCAGTGTATTTTTAGTGCCTACAAAGAGTGAATGTAAAGTTTGGATAAAGGGGACTGGCTCACTGAAGTTAATTTATTTCATGTGAAAATTTGGGAGGGCCAGAAGATTGGATATTTCCATTCTATAAATGCTGCAGGATTTTGAGTGCCCTCAAGTGCTTTACACACTTGTTTGCAGTTCAGCACCTAGACTGGTGCAGCTCTTATACTGTCTGGTGCAGAGCTGGTTCAACAACAGAGGAGTGTGCTGCACTGAATTTTGTTACTGCTGTTCATTCAGAAGTGATGGGTTTTATTTATTTGCTTTAATTTATCAATAATCTTACTTTGCTCTTACGGTTTGAGGGAGTTTTGCTGTGCTGCAGTGGTGAGGAATGAAGAGCTTGGAGGTGGATGCTGTAAAGTCATTTAGAATCAGAGCAATGTACTTGACACATTTTCCTAAGGACTTCTAACAGTCCAGAAGTAAGATGCAAATAAATTTTTGAAGAAATTCTATGAAAGATTTTGTTTTTCTTCTAATTTAATTTTTTTTTTAGTGGTGACAGTTAAATATTTCATTACTCTGCACTGTAAATACGAGTAACTGCATCAGCTGAAGGAGACAGGCACAGAAAATCTAAAATAAGACAGCAAAACCACCAAAGATACTCAGAGCAGTGTGTATGAAAAGTTGCTCATCTCCTGGATAGGAGCAGATGCTCTTGGCTAAGTTTAGATGTCCAGAGGCAATGGTAGGGTCCAGAAAAAACACTTCATGGATGAATATTTTCACAGATGAGTTTTCTATATGTGTTGCACCTGGAGAGTCACTGAATTCTTATCTTTTTTGTTTGTTTTTTGCAAGCATGCTGGAGATGCACATTCTATTTCAGTGTGATTGATTCATTTTCTAGTTGTTAAATTGTGTTTGGGGCTTTATGTCTATAACTATACTCAGTGGCACCTTGTAATTTTTTTTTGCTTCTATTTTCCTTTTTTCCTCCCCTTGCTATACACCTGTTGTTCTTTATAGATACTGATAATGTTTTGGTAGACATAAAGGGAAAAAAAATGCTTATTCTTACAGTAGTCTGTTGGAAGCCAGTGGAAGTAAAGATGTGAGAAAAGCCAACAAAATCTGACCCTTCTGAATGGATGGAATTATACTGATATTTTGTGTTTGTTGCAAAGAGGTAAGATTAATTCTATCTGCCCTAAATCTGGGGATTAAAAGTAAGAAAGCTGCATGTGCTGTGCTTGTTTGAGATGTCTCATAAAGCTGGGCACTATAAAAAAATGCAGTTTCATAATATCTGAGTAAGTCTTTCTGTGCTACAGTGGAAAAGCAGAGATCAAGGTGCCCAAATAAAAGGGTATCACTGAGTCATTTTTGTGCTAGGTTTCAACCTTCAATTAGCCATTAAAACATACAAAATAAAATATGCGAAACACTTGACAAATATTACAGAAAGATTTTTTTTTTAATATTACCTGCACTTGTAATCTGTAATCAGTTACAAAAATCTGTGTGCATGGCTCCTAATCCATGCCAGATAGGCATTCCTCAGACAGTTAGTGATTCCATGGATTGCTGAAAAATAGCCCTTAACTGTTCCTAACTTGGCTTATTGCCATCACAGTATCACAGAATGTCAGGGGTTGGAAGAGCCCTAGAAAGATCATCTAGTGCAACCCCCCTGCCAGAGCAGGAGCACCTAGACCAGCTCACACAGCAATGTGTCCAGGCAGCTCTGCAATGGCTCCAGACAAGGAGACTCCACAGGCTCCTGGGCAGCCTGGGCCAGTGCTCTGGCACCTGCACTGCAAACAAGTTTCTCCTCAGCTTAATACTAAACCTCCTGTGCTCCAACTTGCTCCCATTCCCTCTTGTCCTACCATTGGATGCCATTGAGCAGAGCCTGGCTCTCTCCTCCTGACACTCACCCGTAACAGATTTCTAAGCATTGCTGAGGTCTCCTCTCAGTCTCCTGTTGTCCAGGCTGNGCTCTGTCCTTCAGCCAATTCCCAATCCATCTCCCAGCACAGTCTCCCAATCCATACTTCTCAAGTTTGGCAATGAGGATACCTTGGGAGACAGTATGGAAAGCTTGGCTAAAGTCAAGAAAAACCACATCCACTGCCTTCCCCTCATCTATCCACCTAGTTATGCCATCAGAAAAGGCTATCAGATTAGTCAAGCAGGATTTCCATCATAATGAAGCTGCTGCAGAGCATCCCGAGGAAGGCCAGGAATATGGTGAAAGGTCTAGAGGGAAAGCTATATGAGAAACAGCTGAAGTCACTTGGTTTGTTCAGCCTGGAGAAGAGGAGGCTGAGAGAAGACTTCACAGTCATCTAAGGAATCTCCTTGCAGACACATCTCCCTGCTTTGCCACCCTGGCAGTAGCCAGGTTGCCATGGGCATCTCATCAGGGGCTCTGTTTGTGTAGGAACATCAATGTGTCACTCTGTTATTGCTTGGGAAATACAGGCTAGCATTAAATTTGGATACCTTTTAATAAACTTAATTTCAGTAAATTTTTATGTGCTTATAAGCTTCAGAGCATCAAAGGGAAATTTGCATGGGAACAAACACACTTTCTGAAGACCTGATAGAGGTCTCAGTGTCTGAGTGTGATCTGCCTTTTTCTTCAAGTGAAAATAAAAGCATTTCATAACATACACAATACAACATTTATTTTTAAGGACTGTTTTGAGAACTAGAGGTGGCAATGAGTACTGGTTTTGTGTTAAACAATGGCTATTTCCCATTCCCACACTTATTTTTCCTTCAGTTGCAAAATGCAAATGGTAGAGCTGGGATTTTTAAATGAACAGCACAGAACAATTAAAATCAGATGGTTGTAGTGATGCAAAATTATCATTTTTCCTCAGTGCTGAGGTGAAGTAGACTGCAGAGCTATTTCACAGGAGATCTTTTGAGCAGCATCACGTTGTTTATCCTTCACAGTTTGGCAGATATTTTTGCTAGCTCATTAGTTTGAAAGAAGTACTTGGTGTGTCCCAATATTTCAAAGGCAGAATAGGAGATAATGACTGAAGAAAGATTCCTTTCTTCTTCTTTGTAGGATAAAGTGAAATTGCATCAATTGCAGGGCTGGAAAGGGGACACTGTTTCTATCTTGGTTTCCTACAAAGGCAGGATGCAAATGATCACTCCTCTGAATGTGTGCCCATATCCTGTGCTCTTCTTGATCTTATCTACTCTGAGATATATCTATCTATATCTATATCTATATCTATATCTATATCTATATCTATATCTATATCTATATCTATATCTATATATCTATATCTATCTATATCTACATCTACATATATATCTATATCTATCTATATCTATATCTATATCTATATCTAATCTATGTCTATATATCTACCTCTACATCTACATCTATCTATCTATATCTATATATCTATCTATACAACCTATTTTTTTTTGTTTTCTTCTCATGAAAAAGAGAAAGCACTTCCCCCCACCTTGTATTTTCATTCTTTAGAGACCTGTAGCTTAACCAGAATGAAGTAAATCAAATTAAATCACCATGAAAGAAGCTTCTCCCTTAAAACACGGTCACAGAAAATTTGCAATTAAAGGAGTCTTTTCTTCACCTGAGAATGCTGCTGGAAGATATTGTCTCTTCCTCCAAATCCTCATATGCTGGTTACTGGTCTTCCCAATCAAGTAAAAGTGAAATTGTTTTCCTGCTTTAAGTGTCTCTTCTGCATAGCATTGAGCAAAGGAGCAACATTGCTTTTCCTGCTTAAGGATGGATGTGTAAGCTTCTCCATGGCCANTGGCCACTGCAGGGGGGTTGGACTAGATGAGCTCCAGAGCTCCCTTCCAACCCAAACCATTCTAGGATTCTAGGATTCTATTTAACTCAGATTCCTTAGCTCAGTCAGAGTGAACAATGTGGTTACTTCAAAATTACAGGATTAGTAGTGGAGTAGGGGGCAACATTTCATTTCAGGGTGTGTTATTTGCTCTTGGGAAGAGCATGGATGGAGCCCTTCCCCGGATCTTCGCTCGCAAAGCCTAGCCATGACATGAATGCATTTCATATTGTATTTTTTGAAACTGAAACAAAACATTTTGACATCTGAGAAACATGAGAGTGATCCTCAGTCAGAATTCTTTGATTCTCTCTCTTTTTTTTTTTTTAATGGTTCCTTAGAGCCAGAACAAAAATATTTGGTTTTGTTTTGCTCTGCAGGATTTCTGATGAGCTGACAGTCTGCAGCTGAGCTCTAAGACACACAGATCTAAGTGTGTGTGGTTCTCTTATGCTTTATGTGAATCTTGCAAGTGCAAGAACAAAATTAGATCAAAATCAAGCATCAGATTAACAGCCTGTGTGTTACTTTCTTCACATAAACTTGGATATCAGGCATACAGTGGAGCTCATCTGAGTGTGAAGTTGTGTGTGAAAAAAATATTGCTCTACTTCGTTTTTCACTGTATACTAAGCCCAGCTTTAAATGTTTTAAATATATTTTCCCATGAAATCCATCTATAGTATTGTTAGAAAACTGGGTGTCAATATACTCTTGGTTGTAGGATCTGTCCTACATCTTCTCTGAGTCAGTGTCTTCTGAGGAATGCAAAGAATAAGTCTTTCAGCTGCATTCTGTGTTCATTTTCATTTGTTTCTGCAAAGCCTTTCTCCTCATAAACTAAGCTTTTTGTCTAGCACAGCATTTTACATGTTAGCTGGTTTTAAAGGGCAGCTCTACTTTGAAATGGAAATCTACCCATAAATACTTAAAATCGGCTGAAAAAAAACGTAAACCTGCTGAAAGTGAGCTGAAAAAGAACTTTTTCAAGACTCAGGAGCTTAGCTTTGCCTTTGTGGAGGGAGAATGCTCTGTGCCCAAGTGCCCACACAAAGAAAACTGCCTCTTTTTACCACTGTAGCTGCTTCATCTGAAAATTGTGACAGGAACCTGGTGTGATGATTGGCAGCATTGATGGGCCTGCAGACCAGAATAAATTCTTTGTAATATATTTTTATTAATTAAAGCAATTTTCAGCTCTTTCTTCTCACATGAAACAAACTCCAGTGCAAGCAGTGACATGATGCAGGTAGCTTTCACTGCATCAGTAAAAAATATTTACTTATAATATTTTTAAATCGTAAGTATTGATAAAATCCAGATTTTTGCTCCATTAAATATTTGAAACAGCGCTGTAGTATCAGGAGAAAAGAACCAGAAAATTCTTTTTGTTACACTTATAAGACATTATCTGAAAATTTTGTCTGAGTAGGTATCTAAGGAATAAATTTCAAGACTAACTTCTGGGGTGAACACTCCTGTGAATAAACAAAAGTGTGAGTGTAGAAAAATGCTAAACCTCACCTAATTAAATTCAGGCAGTAGGGAAAGTTAGTGGAAAACTCAAGGTGTGATCAGGATCATCTGATCACATTGTATGCAACTTTAAATAGCTCTGCCTTCAGAAGGACTAAAAAAACCAGTCCTTCAGGTTTTAGTAAGGGATCAAATATAACAGGATGGCATTAGAGAGGGAAAAAGTAGATTGTGAAGCCCTGGCTCAAAGAAAACACCCAATAGGTTCAGTCTGAGCATTCTTTCAGTAAAGATGTGTCCTTACCTGCTGAAACCTGAGAGCTTAGCTTTGCTTAAAATATGTACTTTAAACTAAACCAGCTAGGAAAAGAAAACAAGAGAGATTTAGGATTGTCAACAGAAAGCCTGGTGATTGCCAGCGATGGGGAGAGAACTCTGCTAGATATTCTTTGGATCTCTTAAAAAGCTTTGTTTTGTCCCATTTGGCTATACATATATATATGTTTGTGTGTGTATATATATATATGTGTGTATATGTATAGATATGTGTGTATATATATGTATATGTATGTCTATATATGTGTGTATATATATATATTGAAATGTTTAGGTTGTCCCCCCAAGTTTCTTAAAATGATTATCCTATTCCATGAGAATCAGCATGGCCAAGTCAGATATGGCAATGCACTTTCTGAGCCCTTTCTAATAAGTAATGGTGTGAAACAAGGCTGTGTTCTTGCACCAACTCTAGTCACACTCTTTTTCAGCATGGTGCTCCAAAGGGCCAGGGCAGAATTTG
>VWZO01004609.1:120691-138534 GCA_013396975.1 Bucco capensis | reverse complement strand
TCTGAATGGCCAATGATGATATGAGGATGATGAAAAACTTGCTGAGGTGCAGGTTGATATAAAACTTCTGTATTCTTTAAGCTAACTTCCAGCCCAATTTGGTCCTTGGGTGTTTGGTTCTGCAACTACCAGCAAGGAAAGATCTCCTTTTCCACAAGTACAAAACAAGGTTTCTGTTCACACCTCCTAGTAAAGGAAACAAATTCATATGGAAACAAGGCAAGGCTGAGAGCTTCTTTCTACTCACAAGTTGTTCTGCCGAGATCTGGTTCTTGTAGAATAATTATGAATTACCTTTTCTCTCCTGTATCCATTTTTCTTCTCATAATTTTTCCTCTCTTTTTTCTGTTATTCCACCCTGACTGTGTGTTGCCCCCATAATGACACCACTTGATCCTTCAATTTATATTTCTCTTTTCCCTATTTATTCCCCAAACTTGATGTGTGTGAGTGGCTTGGTCAAGAAACCTACACTGGAAAGATGTTCTCTACTCTGTACAGCTAGGCAATGTGTTTGAGATTGATTGTAGATTCTTACCAACACTTATAAAGCTCCAAAACCTATAGGATAATCTGTAAAACCGTCCACATTGGTCTGATGAACTAAGACCAGCATATTTCCAGCTGTTCACAGTTCAAATCTCCTACTAGGTGTGATGCCTTTAAAAAATATTATTAATTTGATATGACCTTTGTTGCCTTTGATGTTAATTACTACTTGCGCAACAAATTACATTTATTTTGTTTCTTAATGTGATTTCCTCTATAATGATGTATTTACTCTCTTTACTGTGGAGAAAAGCCTGTTACCTCATTCATAATTAAGCTGAAGTAGTGCTATGTAAGTTACATTATAAAGTCCTAATTACTGTTGAGAATTACAGTATTCTACTGAAATTACTTTGTAATTAGCAGGCTACTGGCAGAGGAGTGGTTGCCTGACAGTGTGCTGGATTGAGTTTTCACATGGGCTGGATCCCCTCTGTGTGGTTGGAATGGCAAAACTTCCAGCTGCAAAGAAAAAGAGAAGGGAAAGAAAAGAAAGAAACAAAAAGAAAGGGAAGATTTTTATTAAAAAACTCCCTAGTTTACTCACTAGTGTTTTAAACTGGCCTTGTTTTTTTAAAGCATACATTAAAGTACGTGGAGTTCTTCAAGGCTTAAAAGATACACTTAAAAGATACCTTTAAAGTGTACACCATTCCCTGAACTGATAAAATGTGAGGAAAATCCGAAATTAGAGGATTAATCAGCAACATGAACTCCGTTCACTTTTGATATGAATGATGATCCTTAAATCTGTGTACTCTCAGNGACAAGAGGAGACTGAGAGGAGACCTCAGCAATGCTTAGAAATATGTGAAGGGTGAGTGTGAGGAGGAGAGAGCCAGGCTCTGCTCAATGGCATCCAATGGTAGGACAAGAGGCAATGGGAGCAAGTTGGAGCACAGGAGGTTTAGTATTAAGCTGAGGAGGAACTTGTTTGCAGTTCAGGTGCCAGAGCACTGGCCCAGGCTGCCCAGGAGGCTGTGGAGTCTCCTTGTCTGGAGCCATTGCAGAGCTGCCTGGACACATTGCTGTGTGAGCTGCTCTAGGTGCTCCTGCTCTGGCAGGGGGGTTGCACTAGATGATCTTTCTAGGGCCCTTCCAACCCCTGACATTCTGTGGTACTGTGATATTGTGAAATCTAAAGATTTTATATCAAATATTAAGGCTGTTAAGTCATCCTTGGGGATGACCCTACAGGAGATATACTGATATATTTCTGCCATAACATCACAATTTCTGTCACCTTTTGTGTGCTTGTGACCTACTCTGGAGCTGCCAAAACCACTGACAAGTCCAATATCTTCCAAGGTGTCTGCAGTGAAAGCTTCTCCAGCTTTATGCTGCTGCTACTATTTATTGTAGGAGCAGCATAACATATTGCCAGCTCTGGCTTATTTTTCCTCCTTTCTTCCTGTTGCATGGTAAATTTTAAATGAATGACATCTTTCTCTTGTTTGATTGAGAAGTCACAGGTGACATCTTTCCTGGGTGCAGTAAGGGAGCAGTTAAGTGATGACTTCCTAGGGCAAAGTGGTTATATGTTTGTTATTTTCCCATCTAGCAGGATTTGAAGGAAGCAAAAATTCTATCCATGCAAGTGTGTGCCAGAGCATCAGCTTCCAGCCCAGAGGCCATGCAAAGAATATGGTTATTTAGTGGAATGAGTTCACTCTTTAATGGAAAGCAATCTATTCCAGAGAAACCATCCCATAATTTGGTGCAATTGAACTTTGTCTTTAACCTTTTGCTATGATTTATGTGATTAGGTCACCAGAGGAAGAGGTTTTTGGAAAGCATGATTAAACACTTTAAGGGAATAATTTCTATCTTCGAGCACCTTGTGTAACTGCACTGTTCAAGTGTTTGTCCTTCCTCAATCAGCCTCAAAATGTAGAAACATTTCCTTCAAAAGGCCATTTTAGTGTTGTTTTTTTTTCCAATATAGAACCAGGTGAGAACAACTGAAGCTGCAGATGAATTGTTATTCTTCTGATACTTAATTTCCTCAGTGTTTACTCCCTAATTTCTATTGCAATGTTTAGCACATTGCTACTCGTTGTGATCATAGCACAGTAAATAATATTTCTGTGTGTTTCATCTGCTGTAACTTGCCATTTTAAAAGTAGGATCTGAAATGAGAGCAAGTAGAAACATAGACACCAAGGCATAGTTCAGAAATAAGGGATTTTGGAATCAGCTCACATTCTCTGCTTAGTCCTTGTACCTCTGTAATTTCCGAGGAGGATGCTGTGCTGTCCAAATAGTCTGGCTTCTGACATCAATGCCAACAAGCAGTGTGAGCTACAGACTGTTCCAGTGTTGAGCAGGTTGTGACCCATCAAATTCATGAGCTGACTGAACAGAGGTTAACATTTAAAATGTATGTAAACTAGTCTGCTAATTCAAGTTCAATAATGTGAGGCTTTGAACCTGTTCACTGCCTTCAGAAATAATCAGCAGGATGCTTACCAGCAAGGGTCCCTATCCTAAAAGGCCAAATCCAGCACACCTCCACCCTACACCTATTGGCCAGGGATGAATGGAGATAAACACAAAATACTGGCATGAACTGGGAATAAGGTTGCTTCCATCAGGTACTTGGAATTTGTACCTTACAACTGAGGGATGTTGTTAGGTTTGTGTTTAAGCATCAAAGCAACATTCCGTGGAGGGTGGCAGAGCACTGGGACAGGATGACCAGGGAGGTGGTGGAGCCTCCATCTCTGGAGATACTCAAAACCCAGCTGGACACATCCTGTGCAACCTGTTCTAGGTTATTCTGCTCTGGCAGGGGGGGTTGGACTAGACTATCTCTAGAGGTCCTTTCCAACCACTAACATTATGTGATTAATTTCCCTCAGATATGGCAATGCACTTTCTGAGCCCTTTCTAATAACTAATGGTGTGAAACAAGGCTGTGTTCTTGCACCAACTCTATTCACACTCTTTTTCAGCATGATGCTCCAAAGGGCCAGGGCAGAATTGGATGACCAGGATGGGATCTCCATTAGATATCATACTGATGGAAGCCTATTTAACCTAAGGGGTTTGCAGGNGCCTTGAGGCCATGCTGCTGAGAACGCAGCTGCGTTGGGCAGCTCACATCTCCAGGATGAAGAACTCCTGCCTGCCTAAGCTCATGCTCTCTGGGCAACTTGCCCCTGGCTGTGGCAAGAGAGGAGCCCCGAAGAGGAGATGCAAGGAGTCCCTGAAACAACAGCTCAGCCTTGGTCATATTGCTGCCCTGAACTGCTCTCCTCTGGCCTCCACTCAGCAGCTCTGCACACACACTAGTTTGAATGCTGCCCATGGTTTGGAGCAGGCACGCAGGATCACTCTGGAGGAGAAAAGACAGCAGAGAAAGAATCGTGTCTTGCAGCTTCTACCTCCTGAGGAGTCCTTGTGCTGTGCCTTTTGCAACCGCTCTGGTCTGTCCCAAATTGGCCTTTGCAGCCAGCAGCGCTTGGAAAAAGCGCTTGGGAAGAGCATGGATGGAGCCCTCCCCGGAGCTGCGTTCATGAAGCCTGGCCAGGATGACTGATTGCACAGCCTGTCACTACTGAACTTCAGCTAATAATTTTCGTGTTAGATCTATAAAGGGAGCTTAGCTATTCACATCTAATCCGTGAGACCTCATCTCTAATTTAGGATATCTTGCCTCGTTATCTGTACTTTTTGACATAATTCCAGTCCAGTTGTACTTTTCCCCTCTTTCTATATCTGTCTGCTTTGCAGCCAACATCCTCAGCTGGCACTCTTGGGGAAGGAGTGTTACTCTGGTGGAGAGCATCTGCAGAAAGCAGAGGAAGGTGGGTAGAGCTATTTTTAGAGTGCCTATTCTGCAGTTCAAAATTCACATCATTAGACTCCCTTAACTTCCTTTATCTCTGGGAGATTGCCAAAAACCTTATTTTCTTTTGTGTCTATGCATGTATACAAAGATAAAGATTAGCTCCACAATCACAACTGGAAGTGAAAGCCTTCACCTCACCATACAGCAGGGCAGAAATTGAGGTGTAATGTTCCATAAAGGGTCATGATTTCCCTGATTCTTCCCTGACATTGAAAAGAAAAAAATTAATCTTCTTTCTGTGTGATATTGCTTCACTGTGAAGCTTAAAAAGAACACATTTCTGTGTGGCACCAAGGATCATTGCTACCCAATTAATTCAATAGCATCTGGGTATATTGAGCAGTTAAAGGAAATTAATGTGCTTTTCTAATGTTTTTTTTGGTTGTTGTTGTTCTGGTGACATTTGAATTCTCTTGTCTTACTACCTCTTTGCAAAGTATCTACTGCATGGAACTTTTTTCCTCACCTTCTTTGGAAACAACACAATACCTGAGAGGAAGAAGTAGGTTTAATCTCCTTTAATTTCCCTCACTATGATGATAGGATTTCAATTACTCCCTATCTTTGTTTTTGGAGTGCTCGATTGGAGCAAGATAGACAGGTTACACTCTTTAAAACACCTTAAAAGTGTTACCTTAAAATCAGAAATCACAGAACTTGTTTTCAAAAAGATCTTTTAAGCCAGCTTCCTTAAACACAGTCCAATTTTCCACTTGAACAGTTGTTCCATAAAGCAGCAAGTCCAGCATCACCATCCATTCATTTTTGCACACAGGATTGTACACAAAAAGTTTCTTTTGAGTGCAAGATCCTCAAAGTTAATAATTTCTAATGAGACTGGCCACCAACTCATTTTTACAAGCAATTTCTTTTCTGTACAACCCATTCCCATGGCAACTAACTCTGTTACCAAGGACCACATGTATCTGCTGGTAGATGAGTGCTGATTGTCTCTTAACTAGATTTGATGTGAAGGGGAGGTGATCTTCTTCTATTTGATGCTCAAAATGGTGTAGTCATCCCTTCTTCCTAATGCACAAAACAGACATAGGATCTGCTAAAATATCAGATCGTTGCTCTACTGCAAATTTTCCATGGCTTCAACTTGACATCTAAATCACAACCTTTGCAAGCAATTGATAACTATGTTGTGTTTCCCTATTAAGAGTTGTTTTCCTTGTATTTTCGGCGAATGTTAATTGTGTACTGAGAGGCTAAGCCAAATCTGTCACTGTAGCAATGTTCTCTTCAAGAATGAGACTACTCAATCACAAAGAATCAAGAGCTTAGTGTTCCTCTTGCTTTCTTCACACTCTTTGCCTTTGTGGGTGGGTTGGTGATCATCTAGTTTGGCAACTCGTGCTTCTATGCTAACCCATGTAAGCTTCACCCTAAGCTCTTGAGTTTTGTTGAAGGGGAGGGTTCATCCAGTACACAATTCCTGCTCAGAAAGAATACAGGATTGCTCTAGTGGGGCTAAGAGTCTTGCTGTCATGTGGCTTTCTGACCTCCCATGTTTTCTCTGGAACAATACTCCCAGAATTTACTTCTCCATCATGATTGCCGTGGTGTCTGAACAATGCTGTTGATAAGTTGGAGGGGCAGGATGTCATCCAGAAGGACCTGGACAAGCTGGAGAGGTGGGCCCAGGGGAACCTCAGGAGCTTCAACAAGACCAAGTGCAGGGTCCTGCCCCTGGGTCAGAACAATCCCCACTATCAATCCAGGCTAGGGGATGAGATGATGGAGAGCAGCCCTGCAGAAAAGGCCTTGGGGTGCTGGTGGCTGAGAAGCTGGCCATGAGCAAACAGTGCACGCTGGCAGCCCAGAAGCACAATGGCATCCTGGGCTGCAGCAAGAGAAGCGTGGCCAGCAGAGCCAGAGAGGTGATTCTGCCACTGCACTCTGCTCGGCTCACACCTCCTCTGCAATACTGGGTCCAGTTCTGGAGCCCTCAACACACAAAGGCCATGGAGCTGCTGGAGCAGGTGCAGAGGAGGCCACGAGAATGCTCAGGGGCTGGAACACCTCTGCTCTGAGGACAGGCTGAGGGAGCTGGGATTGTTCAGCCTGGAGAAGAGAAGGCTTCAGGGGAACTACTAGTGACCTTCCAGGACCTAAAGGGAACTTCCAAGCAGGCTGCAGAGGGCCTGTTTGCAAAGGCCTGCAGTGAAAGGACAAGGGGCAATGGTTTTAAATTGGAGAAGAGTAGATTTAAACTGGACATTAGAAAGAAGTTCCTCCCCACAAGGGTGGTGGAACACTGGCCCAGGTTGCCCAGGGAGGTGGTTGAGTTCCCATCCCTGGAGGCATTGCAGGTGAGGCTTGCCAGGGCTCTGGGCAAGCTGCTCTAGTTGGGGATGTCCCTGCCCACTGCAGGGGGTTGGAATAAATGAGCTCCAGAGGTCCCTTCCAACCCAAACCAGTCTAGGAGTC
This sequence comes from Bucco capensis, assembly GCA_013396975.1. NCBI lineage: Eukaryota > Metazoa > Chordata > Aves > Piciformes > Bucconidae > Bucco > Bucco capensis. Next base: position 131,696 of record VWZO01004609.1, on the reverse strand, counting down.
TAGGATTCTATGAACTGACAAGGAGACTTCACATGTTATAAAGGCTGCAAGGTCCTTCTAGTTGGCAGCAACAGGTAAGAAGAAAGGCACAATATCCAAAAGGACCAGAGACTTTGAACTGAATCTCAGTCCTCCAAATTCCTTCCTACTTCTGCTGTCCCCAGGAACATCTGAGTGCTCCTTATGGCAGAGAGCACTCCTAACCTACCCAGGCTACTGCTGCCTGTGGGTTAAGCACAAATTCACTCAGGTAACAAAGTGATGAAGAGATGAGAGAAAAAAATCATAGCTCTCTGGTCTGGGAGTCTAGCTTTAGGAGATAGTGTCATGTACCACATATGTTTGCATCATTAAAACTTAAATTCCATCAGTATGATCACACAAACAGAGGCCAAAACAGTGTATCTAACCAATTATGAACTACAGTAAATTAGGGAACTATTCAACAAGCAATGATGCAATATTTTTACTTAATGGGAAAAAGAAATGACATTGCTTCCAAGGTATTCAGTTTGCTGCAGGCCCAGGGATAAAGAAACAAATAATTAAATACATTTTTGTGAACTTTTTACAGCTATCACAGTCCTTAGATGCTCAAATATATATATATATATAGTATGAAAAAGCATCTGCAGTGATATTATTAAATTTGAACGATATTTTCAGAACAGAATAAGAACAAATAGAAAGAACACTGCTGTTTAGAGTTATCAAAGTTGTTGTTGTTGTTGTTGTTTTCCTCCCAGGACATCATGCACATCATAAAATGTCTAAATTCACACCATGCCAATGGTTCCCATTCCCTGCTGTTGGCTATTTACATCTAAATAAAGCAACATACACTGCTTTTTTACTCATGGATGGATTTAACCAAAGCCCCACAGCACCACCATGGTAACAACTTTGAGCCCTTGGAATCTGGAATATCTGTCCCAAGAGGAAATAGCCAAGAGTGGAAAATAGCCAAGGAGATGTGCTGACCATTTTAACTGAAGATTGCATTTTCAGAGAGGGAACTATAAAACAGAATGAAGGAGAAAGAAAGCTCCTGAAATGACAATTACTTGTTTGCCACAAAAAAAAAAAAATGGAGACAATAATAGAGACAAATGACCAGATTTAGTAAAAAATAAACCTCACCATTAAAAAACAATTAAACATTTACATTTCAGAGGTTAGTTTCTGTGGAAAAATTTGGGGAACAGCAGGATGACAGTGAAGATTATTGATGGTAACTTGCTGAAGGTTTCCAAGTAACTTATGTGCAATATATGGAGAATTTACTCAGCTCTGCTTAGCTGCTTTATTATTCTTTTAAAGTGAATAATTTATAACTGCTCTCAGAGATCTTTTATCAGCCACTTATCTCCTTCAGCTGGACTTGTGATGTGGAGGGATAAAATGAATTTCTCTTTAATATTATAAGAATTAATCAGACCAGAACAGCAGGAGAATAACGACTGCCTTAGTGCTTAAATAATTTATATCTGGCAACAAAACTGCAACTCAGGAGACGAGGAATTTAACCTTTATCCTTTATCTGAGCGTTGAAAAATGTTGGCCACACAGTGATCAATTATTTGCTGCATGTTGTAATTTTGGTTCTTGGGAGCTAAATTTATTTCAGTGGGAAAAGCTCCTTGTTGCCTAAACCAATTGTCCCTCCTAGATGTTCTGTGCATTCCCCAGGAGTTTCAGCTCCAGACAACTTCTAGATTTTTTGGGTCACTCACACTCTTCTAAATTGGCCTTATGCTTTCTAGCATAAGAAAAGCAGTCCAGAATAAGCTGGCACCATTAATTAATGGGTGAAAATTCCAACTCTTATTTGCTCCTTTTACCAATTGACAGAAAAGATGCACCAAAGGCATTAAACAGATGTTTTGTCATGACCTCAGAATAAAACACCTCTTCATGTCTTCTAGGTGAAAGCTAAATCTTTTGTGTAACCACAGATCTTCACAGAAGCTTGAAATGTACAAACTCTCACTACTGCTCCTTCAATCTCACTTCTGCTCCTTCAAAGCTTTCCATACTGTCTCCCATGGTATCCTAATAGACAAACTTCAGAAGTATGGATTGGGAGACTGTGCTGTGAGATGGACTGGGAACTGGCTGAAGGACAGAGCCCAGAGAGTTGTGGTCAGTGGAGCAGAGTCTAACTGGNTAGGGAGCTGCTGGAGAGAGTCCAGCACAGGGCCAGCAAGATCCTGAAAGGAGTGGAGCATGTGCCCTAGGAGGACAGGCTGAGAGAGCTGGGTCTCTGCAGCCTGGACAAGAGGAGACTGAGAGGAGACCTCAGCAATGCTTAGAAATATGTGAAGGGTGAGTGTGAGGAGGAGAGAGCCAGGCTCTGCTCCATGGCATCCAATGGTAGGACAAGAGGGAATGGGAGCAAGCTGGAGCACAGGAGGTTTAGTATTAAGCTGAGGAGGAACTTGTTTGCAGTTCAGGTGCCAGAGCACTGGCCCAGGCTGCCCAGGAGGCTGTGGAGTCTCCTTGTCTGGAGCCATTGCAGAGCTGCCTGGACACATTGCTGTGTGAGCTGGTCTAGGTGCTCCTGCTCTGGCAGGGGGGCTGCACTAGATGAGCTTTCTAGGGCCCTGCCGACCCCTAACATCCTGTGATTCTGTAATCCTTCTTGGTTAATGTGGGCTGATTGGTGAATATGGCTTATCAGGATTTCCTCAGGGCTTTTGACATGGTTCCCGATGGTCTCCTCCTAGAGAAAGTGATGCCTTTTGGTCTGAAGAAGTGCTCTGTGTGGGGATGGAGAACTGGCTGACAGGCTGCACCCACAGAGTGGTGATCAACAGCTCCTTTCCAAACTGCCAACCTGTCACACGTGGAGTCCTCCAGGGATCAATATTAGACCAAATGCTCTTTAATATCTCCAGAGGTCAACTGAATGATAGGATCAAGTGTGATGAAGTTTAATAATGATACCAAAGTGAGAGGGGAAGTGGAGTCTTTGGAAGGGAGAACCACCCTACAGGAAGACCTGGATAGGCTGGAAGAATAGGCTAGCAAGAACCCTTTGGACACTTTGGACAAGTGTAAGTACTTGCACCTGGGAAAACTTAATGCAGGAGTGCAGCACAGGTTGGGATCTACCCAGCTGGGGATCAGCTCTGTGGAAAGTGACCTGAGGGTCCTTGTGGACAATAAACTCAATATGAGAATAGAGTGCACTGCTGTGGCAAAAAAAGCCAACATTATGCTGGGTTACATCAATGAAGGCATCTCCAGCAGAGATAAAGAAGTCATTGTCCCACTCAGCACTTGTGATGCCACATCTGGAACGCTGTGTTCAGTTTTGGTTATGTAAACAAGATGTGGGTAGCCTGGAGAGGGTCCAGAGAAGGGCTACAAAGATGATTCAAGGACGGGGAAGCTGCTGAGTGAGGAAAGGCTTTGTTCAAAATGGAGAGAAGAAGATTTGAGGGAGACCTTATCACCATGTTCTAATATTTCATGAAAGGCTACAAAGCAGATGGGAGACTCCTTTTTTTACTGGGAGTCACATGGAAAAGATGAGGGATAACGGGTACAAGCAACTCCTTAGGAGATTCCAATTGGACATGTGAAAATTTTTTCACAGGCACTGGAAAAATCTCCCCAGGGAAGTGGTTGATTGCCCAGCATTGGACACTTCAAAGATTCATCAGACTAGGGTGCTGGGTCATCTAGTCTTGAACAGGCTTTTGCCAAAATAGGTTGGAGCAGATGATCCTTGAGATTCCTCCCAACCTGGTTTTCTATGATTCTAGCATTCTATTTATCTTCATTCAAGCTAACCTTGATTTTAACATAGGTTTGGTACATTAATTATAGAGGATTAGATTCTCTATTTTAAAATTTGTATCTTTATTAACAGGACTGTGTAGCATAAAGAACATTTTTAATAGTACTTTTCAAGATCCATAATGTATTCTTCTTCTGTGTTTGCAGTATGTGGCAGAATATAATAAGATCTCATTTTATGCTTGGAATAAATACATCTTAGACTTATTACAACCATTATAGTGTAAAATAAAATTATTACAAACAACTGCTAATCCTGTTGGCCTTTGATTACAGTCAAGTGTTTTATTATTACAATCTGGCTGTGCTATGAATAAGTCAGTGCAATTTACTTGGAGATGTACATGCTCAAGTAAGGACTTGTTTATTCTCTCTTATTCTGCTCTTCGTTTTTACTTCCTTTTTTTTTTTTTCAGTTTCAGGGAAGCTTCTGCCTTTATTTGGGCTCTCTAAAACCAGAATGTGTTTACAGATCCTCTCATTTCCATAGAATAAATGTTGCTGCAACAGAGGAAGAAACATTGTGATGAGAAATCTTTCTTGTGCCATCTGAAGCATGAAATACATTGGTCAAGAGATTACAGTACATAGATTTTACTAGTGCACAGAGTTTACTAGGCAATTTGTAAGTGCAGATGAGAAGACTTTTGTTGTACACCAATAGCCACAGATAATTTGCTTCTTCTGTCTATTTCTGTAGATACTGGATGGGTGAGGAGAACAGCAATGAGACAGCCCTATGGTAGTGTGATGAAGACATTTCCACTTCTGGGGCAAAAGTAGCCTATCTAAGAATCATTTAAAAATCATTAAAATTCATTGGCTGGGTGATAATCCAGGGCTTGGAAAATCAAAATTCAGGAAAATCATGTAGGGTGAGATTTATGAAGATAATTTATGATATTTATGATGATATTTATCATTGGAGTACCCAGACAGAAGTAGCTCTGCAGCATTTAACGTCCTGCTTTGCAGCCACTGCTCAGCTTGTTGGGATGGAAGTTAGCTTGAAGAAAACACAAGTTTTATATCAACCTGCACCTCAGCAAGTTTTTCATCATCCTCATAGCATCATTGGTGATTCAGAACTTAAATCAGTCCAACAGTTTAATTCCCTAGGCAGCCTCATGTCCTCGGATGGTAAGATTGACAGNAGGAGAAAAGACAGCTTGGAAAGAATCGTGTCTTGCAGCTTCTACCTCCTGAGGAGTCCTTGTGCTGTGCCTTTTGCAACCACTCTGGTCTGTCCCAAATTGGCCTTTGCAGCCAGCAGCGCTTGGAAAAGGCACTGGATGAGGAGCCTGGATGGAGCCCTCTCCGGAGCTGCGTTCACGAAGCCTGTCCAGGATGACCTCCATGGTTCTGACTTTTTGCTTCTTAGCCTCCATCTGTTGCATGTCCACCAGCTCCATGATTTTAGCCAGATGACCTTTGTTTCTCTAGCAGTGGAGACAGGCAGATATTCACAGTTGTCTTTAGCACACACTGTTGTTGGACATAGCAGCTACTATTTAAGGAAATTAACACCTCTTTCAGAAAAACTATGAGGTCAGGCAGAATAGCTGTTTTCACATTCCCTCCATGCAACTTAAAGAGAGGGAAAGGCACTCCATAACCTTTAAAATAGGACAAAAATTAAATAAATTTATTAAATAAATTAAATAAAATAAATTTAAAAATGAAATAAATAATAAATTATTAAATAAATAATAAATTATTAAATAAATAATAAAGCTAATACATCTATTTTTGTAAGAATAGTCAGACTAAATACTTTACAAATGTTTATTAGGATGTTCTTAATTACAGACATTAACCTCACCCTGTGCCAAAAAGCACTGGCACTGCCATTTTCAGCCTAGGGCACAAAGTTATCTAATAAATATTATGTGGTGGTTATCATTAGAAATTGGAGGTTTTGTGTAAAACTGACTACTCCCACACAAAGCAACCTATGTGAGAGTTGATTTTCATCTTGAAAGCATCATTGTGTACAAAATAGGTTTTCTTGCCACTTGATGTACAGAGCATCTCTAGGTGTGGATGTCAAGTGAAGTCTGGGATTTGCCTTTAGATTCTTTGCTAAGCAAAGCAGAGGAGAGAGCCAAGGAAATGAGCATTTTAGGCATTTTATCACTCCACTTTCAAATGCAGGGTAATGGCTTCAGCTTTCCCCTTTTGAACCTGTACAATATACGACTAGAACACTAGAAGCTAGTTCTCTTCCAGGCATCAGGGTGAGTTCAGGGCCTGGCATATTATGGAGATTCCAGGTAGTCTTGGAAATCTGAAAGTCCTGAGAAAGAAAAGTCTAATCATAGCATGATTCTGGATCAGTGGTAGGCACAACCTGCCCAGAAATGATCCTTATCTGTTTATTCTGGAATAACCCACCCTTAGCAACAGAAGTGCCCTGAGCAGGTGATGCTATAGAGAAGAAAAAGATTACATAGCCTCATATGAACTAAGAAAGTCTATAAAACCAAGCATTTTTTCCCTTTGCCAAAGGGAAGTCATGCACTAGACACTTGACTGACAGCAGCATTGCTGCTCTTTATATTTGGAATTACATTTGTAGTCTTGTGCCCATTGTGCCCAAACTGCTGCAAATACTCACACCAAAAACATGGCCCTTGTCCTTCTACATATTTCAAACTATGTAGAAAGCCAGCAGCAAGAGAGATGTATTCCCTAGCTTCTAGTTTCCAAGGAAACAATGCTGTTATCTGCTAGCACAGTAAGCAGTTACCACTTTCAGGGCCTTGGTAGCCTAACAGTTGTCACCTACTATTCCATTGAGTTCTTTATTAAAATAAGGTTTCATATCTTGATGAACACATGAGAAATTTGTTATTTCATATCTTAAAAGCTAAAAAAAAAAAAAAAACCCCACCAAAATCAGCTGCAAAAATGGCCTTTGTACAGCATCAGTAAATCAAATGCAGTGATCTCAACCATATGTTGCAATATTGTTTTTGGATTATAAGCTCTAGACTCATCTTACGGAATCAGAGAATCATTAAGGTTGGAAGAGATCTCGAAAATCAGAAGTCCAACTACCTGCTTATCACCACCATGCCACTAAACTGTGTCCCTAAGGATACCTTACATTGGTACATTTCTTCTCTCTCTTTGGAGAGATTCCTACCCCAAAGAGAAATCTGTCATGACCCTGTCAGCAGCAGAAGATTCACCAGGTGGTAGTTTACATCCTAAAGAGCAAGTAAAGCACTTAAATTCCCATCACACTGCTAGTGTTTTGGTGAAGTTAGGAAGCTCTATATAAAAAAAGTGACTAGTTGGTTCTTCTGTATTTCTGCGTTTTGGCTTGATTGGGAAAGACATAGCAGAAATCTTTTTACTCTCTTCTGCTGATGTCAGCTGTGATGCAAGGACCAGGGCACTTAGGACTGAATTCCCACTCTCTGCAGGCTCAGAAGAGATTACTGCTATTCAGTCACGCTGAGCTGAAGACACTGCTCTTTCTTCTATGATGTGTATGTCACTTCTCATTAATTCTGAGAGACCTGCTACTTTAGAAACCAGGGTAAACAGTGTCATGTATTGGATTAGATGTCTGCCATGAATAAATTTATTTCCCAGCAAGTGTAAAAAATGAGCAAGGCCAAAACCCCTCAGAGCAGAAATTGTCACAGTGATTGCTAATACATTACTGAGCAGAGAAATGCCTAATAAAACCTCTATTAGGATGTCATACCTGCTTACTACTGAATTCTCCAGAAACTTTATTTGATATGTCTAAGCTAATTATCAAAGTCTTGGTGATAAGAAGCAGCTCACTGGGCCTGAATGTGTCGGAACAGAATGACTAAATGGTGAGAATTCATGGGCCTCTGCTTTGAATAATTAACTTGACTCTTTGTAGAAAGCACATACCTTGGAAACTAATTTTCTCTTTGCACAAAGCAATTTGTCCTTGTGTTGCCTTTGAAAAGTAAACTGTTTAACTCTGGGGCTATTCTCATCTCCATTCTATTCATCTCGGAGCTCTCTTCCTTATTTTCTTTGGTGTGTTGCTGTTCTTGCTCTGACAAAAGCTGTGTTTTTGCTAAAAAGGGAAATGTGTGATGGTATAATTTCTCACCAAATGGAACAGGAATATCCTTTCAGCACTGGCCTTGTGGCACAGGGATTTCCTCCCATTCCAGGACGATGATTATATTCAAAGAACAACAACAACTTTGGACTGGATTGGTAATAGAAATAATTGTTTGCTGCTGTGCACAGGGAGTACAACTGACTGGGCTAGAGGGACCTGTGATAGAGGTCCACGTGTCCCCTGGGTGAAATCCTTTCTCTACCCAAATGCCAACAAACCAATGCTGAATGTTGTGAGAGTGGCATGATATCCTTTGTATCACAGATGTGTTTCTGTCCCTGCTGCCAAGAATCATACTGTGTGCCTGCTTGGCTGGAGACAATGGTTCCCAGGCTGTTCACACAACCATTAAGGTTGGAAGTGACCTCTAAGATCATCAAGTCCAATCATCTATCTATCACCACCATGCCACTAAACACTTCTGGAGATGGAGACTCCATCACCTCCTGAGCAGCCTGGGCCCATGCCTAATATCCTGGTTTGGGCTGGAGCAGAATTGAGACTGCTAAGGTGATATTCACAGTATCACAGAATGTCAGGGGTTGGAAGGGCCCTTGAAAGCTCATCTAGTGCAACCCCCCTGCCAGAGCAGGAGCACCTAGACCAGCTCACACAGCAATGTGTCCAGGCAGCTCTGCAATGGCTCCAGACAAGGAGACTCCACAGGCTCCTGGGCAGCCTGGGCCAGTGCTCTGGCACCTGAACTGCAAACAAGTTCCTCCTCAGCTTAATACTAAACCTCCTGTGCTCCAACTTGCTCCCATTGCCTCTTGTCCTACCATTGGATGCCATGGAGCAGAGCCTGGCTCTCTCCTCCTCACACTCACCCTTAACAGATTTCTAAGCATTGCTGAGGTCTCCTCTCAGTCTCCTCTTGTCCAGGCTGCAGAGACCCAGCTCTCTCAGCCTGTCCTCCTAGGGCACATGCTCCACTCCTTTCAGGATCTTGCTGGCCCTGGGCTGGACTCTCTCCAGCAGCTCCCTAGCCTTCTGGAGCTGAGGGGCCCACAACTGGACACAGCATTCCAGGGGAGGCCTCCCCAGGGCAGAGGAGAGGGGAGAAGAACCTCTCTGGCTCTGCTGGCCACGCTCCTCTTCATGCATCCTAGGATGCCATTGGCCTCTTGGCCACAAGGGCACATTGCTGCCTCATGGGCATCCTCCTAGCCACCAGCACTTCTAGAGCTTTTTCCCCAGGGCTCTTCTCCAACAGATCAGTTCCCAGTCTGGACTGATCCATGGGCTTGTTCTTTCCCAGATGCAGTACTTTACACTTCTCCTTGTTAAATTGCATTCAGTCTCTCCCTGCCCATCTCTCTAGATCTTGCTTCCTAGCCGAGACTCCTTTAAAGTGACTGCATTTTCTGAAGCTGGCAGTATGTTTTTCAGAAACAGTGCCAGCTTCTAGCAGCTGTAACCCAAACATTATGGGCCTAATCACTGCTCGAACATACTGCCAGCTTCAGAAAATGCAATTGCTTTAAAGGAGCCTGGCTAGGAAGCAAGATCACCTTAGTAGAATCGTTTCTGCTCCAGCCCAAACCAGCACACCTAACAACTCTTTCATTAAAGAAATTTTTCCTAAAACCCAACATAAACCTCCCCTATTGTAACTTGAGGCCATTTCCTCTTGTCCTTTCACTTTTAACCCAGGAGAGGAGACCTACCCCCCTGTCACTCCAACTTCCTTTCAGAGAGCTGTAGAGAGAGATAAGGTCTCCCCTGAACCTCCTCTTCCTCAGACTAAACAACCCTAGTTTCCTCAGCTGCTCCTCATAAGAGTTACCCTCCAGATCTTTCACTGGGACCTTGTTGCCCTTCTGTGGACTCCTTTGATCAACAACAATCAGCTTTGCAGTTGAGGATTTACCTCTTCCAGTCAAAACAGTCATGCAACCCTCCAGAAAGAAATGCTGATGTGTTACAGCCTTTGTTTCAAATTGTTTTCTGAAATGCTGGAGCACCTCATTGTATTTTGAGCTGTCTCTAGTGGCAGATTACCATAGCACTCTCTGTTATATTATTTTGGAAAACACACTTTCCCTTAAGTCCTGATGGAATATATTATGAATAGGACCTAATCAGTCTCTGATGCCAGCATTGTGCCTCTAGGAAACACTGGATGTGCTTGTCATTCCAAACACCTCCTCATCTCCCTGGCTCTCTTATACTCTGTGAAATTTAATAGGCATCCTTCTAGTGATACTTTTGAGATAAGGAGTCTGGCTCTCCACAGCCTTTCTTGTGTCAAGCAATACAGATTTTTTTTGCTGCTCTAGCTTTGATTGAAAAGAGACAAGGGAGATATAAAATCATTTTTAAGCAAATTTTATATGGTCTGATCTGCACCTCACCTGGTTGAAAATCATGGATTTAAATCATGCTTTAAAATCTGCTCAAATTACACTGAACTATATGCAAAGCCAGGGTTTACTGCAGCTAAGGATAAAATGGATTCTGCATTGCCTGGACCAGAACTCCTGTAGTAGATATAATATTATATCTGCAGCGAGTCCCTCAAACTTAGAGGCAACCAGGGAAAACTCTCAGATGTAGTTTGGTCCACAAAGAAGATTTTCTATGTGAAAAGGCATGCTTCTAACAAGGTGCAACTAAAGGAGCCTGTCAATGCAGAATGAACAGCAAGAGAAGCATGGCCAGCAGATGCAGAGAGGTGATTCTGCCACTGCACTCTGCTCTGCTCACACCTCCTCTGCAATACTGGGTCCAGTTCTGGAGCCCTCAACACACAAAGGACATGAAGCTGATGGAGCAGGTGCAGAGGAGGCCACGAGAATGCTCAGGGGCTGCAACACCTCTGCTCTGAGGACAGGCTGAGGGAGCTGGGATTGTTCAGCCTGGAGAAGAGAAGGCTTCAGGGGAACTACTAGTGACCTTCCAGGACCTAAAGGGAACTTCCAAGAAGGCTGGAGAGGGCCTGTTTGCAAAGGCCTGCAGTGAAAGGACAAGGGGCAATGGTTTTAAATTGAAGAGTAGATTTAAACTGGACATTAGAAAGAAGTTCCTCCCCACGAGGGTGGTGGAACACTGGGCCAGGCTGCCCAGGGAGGTGGTTGAGTT
>VWZO01004609.1:106471-119823 GCA_013396975.1 Bucco capensis | reverse complement strand
AAGCTGAGCAGTGGCTGCAAAGCAGGACGTTAAACGCTGCAGAGCTACTTGTGTCTGGGCAACAAGGGCAGCGTCAGCAGCAGAAAGCAGCTCCTGGACAAGGTGCTTTATGCTCTTAGTATATCTGCTGTGTAAAACCAAACCTTTAAAAACATCATTCTGGATCATAACAGAGCAATCACATCTAAAAATTTCAAGCCTCTGAAGCTGCTGAGCATTTATATGGTGGTGGTGGTGCTGTTTACTTCAATCCATCAAAAGCTTCCTTTTCAATGGAATAAAAGCATTCCTCACTTTTATATCATATCCTGTACATGAAATAAGCATGCAAAGTAGCTTCCAAAAAATGAACTGAGGTTTTTCAATTCTGTCATATCACAACATTATTCCTGACTTTTCCAAAGCTCTGTATTTTCTACATAGATTAATATTTGCTGGATATTTTATTTGTTTTTATCGTTGCTGGATCATTTGATGATGATGATTTGTTTTTATTTTTTATTTCTTATTTTAATTTTAATTTTTTATTTTAATTTTTATTTTTACTTCTATTTTTATTTCTGTTTTTATTTTTATTTCTATTTTTATTGTTTAGTTTTAATTATTTTTCATTTGTTTGTTTGTTTTTTCCCCATTTAAGAACTATTTCACCAGAAAAAGAAAAGGCATTAATGCTGAATTTCTGTTTAATGACTTTAAAGCAGAAGACAATGTGTTCAAAACAACAACAACAAAGACCTATTTCAATGCTGAATTTCTGATAAATGGAAGACATCAATGTGTTAACAAAAAACCAAAATTAAAACGATTAAATAAATATTTATTCAGACATCAGATTTAATTGTGACCAGCTTGTGGACAAACCCTGTTTTTGTGGGATTACTGCAGTCCTTTTCTTCTCCAAATGCGATAAAATGGTCACATTTTGAAATTCTTTAGTCAGCAGTGAGTTTCAAATAAAATAGTTTTGTTGCAATTAGATATATTTTTTGTGCTTAAAAGCACCTCCTTATCTTTATTAACAGGTAACAGATTTAGATAAGCACTTTTGTGTCCCATACTTAGTTGATTCATTATTTTGACTAGAATGTTTAAAATAGGCTTTTCAATATAGTGTGATGACACTTTTAGAATAATATGAATTTTGCTCATTTCAGGGAAATGAAAATGGTATTTGTGTTTTTTTTTTTTCTTTTATATAATTATCAGATTGACTTTGGGATGTAACTCCATCATTGCTGTCCTTTTCTGCTGGATAGGCCAAAAAGGCTAAAGTGAGAGACAGTGAAGGAATATTCAGTTTACTCAGTAAAGAGCACTGACAAAAATATTGTCTGTGGCCTGAAGTAGGAGACTGTGATGCAAAGGGATGTTAAGCAGTTCAGAGGATGTTGTAGAGGTTAAATGCTTATTTCCTGATGACCCTTTCCCCATGGTAAAATGGTAGTGGACACACCTGTGAAGAGTTTCAGTTTAGCTGCATGACTACAATAGAATGGTTAATAGACTTCTTACATTCCTGTGNCTCAGCCTTGGCCATATTGCTGCCCTGAACTGCTCTCCTCTGGCCTCCACTCAGCAGCTCTGCACACACACTAGTTTGAATGGCGCCCATGGTTTGGAGCAGGCACGCAGGATCACTCTGCAGGAGAAAAGACAGCTTGGAAAGAATCGTGTCTTGCAGCTTCTACCTGCTGAGGAGTCCTTGTGCTGTGCCTTTTGCAACCGCTCTGGTCTGTCCCAAATTGGCCTTTGCAGCCAGCAGCGCTTGGAAAAAGTGCTTGGGAAGAGTGTGGATGGAGCCCTCCCCGGAGCTGTGTTCACAAAGCCTGGTCATGACAAAGGGTCTAGGTCCTCCACACTTCTCCCCATAATTCTTAGCCATAGCTGCCATCACTGTGGGCAATTGCCTGTTTGTGGGGTTCCAAAAGATGTGTGTGCAGGTTCACAAGTCCTTTGGGATGTGCTTGGTTGTCAGATCTTTTGTTTCCTAGAGCCTAAGTCCTGCAGGATGGTGTTAAAGACACCCTTCTCCTATTCCCCAGGTTCAGGCTGTGGCTCCAACTCAGCCCCTGGAAAGGGCCAGGATGTCTCTTGTTGTGGGAGAGCCTGGAGGAAGGATCTGGTGCAAGGTTCTGCTGACTGCACAGAAAGAATGAATTTTTTTCTTTTCACTGTTTTAACAGACAGGAATGCTCCTGAGAGCTTCAGGAGATCTCTGATGAAGCAAAGGATAGCCCAAATTAAGCAGAGATAGAATGACTTCCCCTAACTGAAGTCCACTTTCACCTTCTATTTATCTTTCTTTCCTTTTGCTTCTTCAGTCTAAGCCATATCTTGGTGACATTTCTCCGTAATTTTGCATACTGATTTTTTTTTTTCATTTTCACATTGAAAATGGTGTTTATTTTCAGAATAACCTGTGCTGCTATTTCATTTTCATTGCCAGAGCACTGAAAATAAAACGGACTGAACAAACTTGGTTTCAGAAAGAAAACATAGTTGTGATATTTTATAAGCTTTTACAGAAGACATAACCTAAGGATCTAAGGGCTGGTATCAGATTAGATTGCATAGGTCACTTATTTGATCTGCTTAAAAAAATCTGAAGTGTAAATCCTTACAAAGAGGCCTATCTATGGCTGTCAAATAAATAAGGTTGATCTGAGTCTCAAAATTAAATAGAATCATAGAAACATAGCGTAATTTATTTTGGAAAAGACCTTTAAGATCATCAAACCCTACAGTAAACCTAACACTGCCAAGTCCACCACTACACCATGTTCCTCAGAGCCACATCTACAAGTCTTTTAAATACCTCCAGAGATGGTTACTCAAACATTTCCCTGGGCAGCTTAATCCAGAGATTGAAAATACACTTGGTAAAGGAATTTTTCTTAATACCCAATCTAAACCTCTCCTGGTACTACTTGAGGATGTTTTCTCTTGTCTTACCACCTGTTACTTTGGAGAACAGACTGACCCTCACCTCACTACAACCTCCTTTCAGACAATTCAGGTCTTAAGATGTCAAAAGAGAAGGAAATTTGGGGTAATGGGATAATTTCCATGAACTTGATGTTTGTAAGGTATGAAATAAAAGGCCAGTTGCCAAGAAAAGGGTAATTTGAGAAGAAACAGCCTAATCCTCATGGAAAGTGAAAGAGAAACGTTCAGTAGTTCATGCTGCTTTCTGACTTGACTTCAGCAACCTTTCTCCATTGGGGAATATAAACTCAGCTTTCAATCCCCAAAGATGTGAAGACTCAGCTAACTATTAACACCCCTTACTCCTGTCCACTTGTCACCCACATATGGGTTTAATGGGAAGTTACAAGTCCTGTGATCTTCTTGCAGTCTTTCTGCCTCCAAATTAGGACTGTGTTTTTGAAGCATATATCCTCCACTAACTACTCACTCAGCTACATCCATCCCCAGGATAACTTCTGCTTGCTGTTTATCAGTGCTGTCCTGGAGTGATTAAAATTCAAGAAAAGAGTGTATGTCATGTTCCCTTNTCTTATTGGGGAGAGGGGGGTCTTAGAGACCTTTCCTCAAAAGATTGTTCTTTTGACCCTAGCTTCTGGTCAAACCAGGACAAGTGCCTAATTTGGCTTGGAGATTTCCTTGCGGGGTTGGTTTGTTAGGAGCAATTGATGTGTGTCTGCATTAGAAGGGTCACACTGAAAAACACAGACTCCAAACATCTCTGCTTCCTTCATTATAGTCTATAATTATTATATTTTTGTCTTTCTTTGGGCTAGAAAACTGTATATGTCTTGTAGACTTGGGCTGGTTGATGACCACAACTAATATGACACGATCAAAAATAACATCCAATGTGCAAAGGTCACTCCAGATAGGATGTCCCTCCACTGAAACCTTAATAATGATTCTCTTTTCTTCAGCAAACTTCATTAAGGAATTTGAGGAAAACCTTTTGGTCAGGGCTGACATTTCTTTGTAAGAAGAATCTTGCTTTTAGAGCAGTAGGGAAGTTGTCATGAGTATGGAAAGGTTGATCTAGGTTATACCTGTTTGCATTAACAAAATATTCCCATCTTTGAAAAACTGTTATGGGTGTCTCTGAATACCAAAGATGTTTTATCAGCCTAGAAACGATTTTCTTTTTTTAAATATCTCTCCCTACTAAGCAGTTAAATTCTTACCTCTTTCTCTGACCTTTTCTTAGTGAAGTATATTGAATTAGTTGCAGTCTAATGACACAAGATGGAATAAATAGCAGGATTGCAGCTGGCCTAGAAACACATCCTTCCTTCCTGCCCTTTTTCTTTTTTTTATACAAAGTTTTATCTTCAGTGACCTGAATTAGTTTCTCCTTTAGAAGTAATGTTAATTTTATATTCTGTAGATAACTTTTCAGTGTGCATGTCAGTTTTTGTGCATTCACATGTGTGGTGAATCCAAAAGTCACCTCTCCTTTGCTTTTAATTCTTTTCCAGTCATAGCTGGGAAGGGGAAAGAAAAAAAAAAGTCTAGATTAAAATACAGCTATATTACCTTTTGATGTAATGGCACAGATTAAAAATACTTGAATATTGCTGAGTTGCAATAGACACAACTGGAGAAACTTCATCACTCTTCTGCTGTCTTTAAGGGTAATGATTAATGTACCATTGCAGGATGATATATATGCCCATAGATTACTGTTTGAATTACTGTGCCTTCCTTGTGAATTATTGTTTGACAAAGATCTCTGAACATTTCATTTAAAGATTAGAGAATAATTAAATCATTTTCTTCCCCCACCAAAGGAGGGAAGGCCTAAAAAAATAAAAGGAGTAGGATGGGAGGAGACAGATGAATCATTCTGGCTTGAAATTAAGCACCTTGAATAAAATCAATGACTTGTCACTGAAGCTTACAAAGACTTGAACATATGATTACTGGAAAAGGGATTCAGGGAAAAGATAAAAGATGGAAAGTTCTTGTATTTACTGGATGTAGTGCTATATCTGTGTTTCTATAGTACTTCTCAAACAAAAATTATCCATGCTCTTAGTAGAGGAATATTGCCTTTGTCATGGATACTAATTTAAGAAACAGATGGTAGGTTCTACAATGAAAATAGTGTTAAAATTTTAGGATGTATTCAAAGGGTATAATTTTGAAACTGTGGAGATAATTGTAGACAATATATCCATTATAATCAGGGAGCAAAAAGTCCACTAAGTTGTGTTTCTAGCCAGTGAAAATGAATTTATCTTGACTTTTGAATTCTGAGAGGTTAGAGACCATTCTGGACAGTACTAATTATTAAAGAATGATTATGGAGGTATTGAGTGAATCCATTAAAAAAAAAGTCTTTCCTAACTAAAACTGGTTTTACCCCCTCAGTAAATTCTAGCATTTAAAAAATAATCATCTTTACTAGCTACATCTAAATCTAAGAAGGAGTAAACAGAACAGAAATTACAAGAAGAGCAGAATAGGTGTGATATCAATGAAATTTTAGGGTTTTTTTCTTCAGTGAAATATCTAATTTTACATATTTTTGCTTTCTCTATGTTGTCGCTTTAACATGAAACTTTGGTGATGCTATTTAATGAGATAAATTGACCTACAGCAGTGGAATAAAAAATAAAATGTAAACTTCAGAAAAAGAAGCTGGAATATTCTCTGTCTTGAAGTAATCTGGACACTTTCCTTGATGCAACGAGCATGTTTCACTGACAAAAAAACAGCTAGGGAGTATACTGTTTTCTGTTGGGAAAAATGTTTCTTTGAAAATTCCTCAGTGAGGTTAACCTTTTTTTTTTCCTGAGAAAGTAGTTAATCAGCTAAAAGACAGAGTGTTTTTTGTCTTCTGGTGCACTGCTGCTCAGCATTTCCCGTGGATTCTCTGCAGTATTGATTGTATCCATTGATTAGTTGGGTGATGTGACATCATCCATCAAGAAGGAACCAAGAACCACCCCAAAAGCATTTCCTCAGTTGCCTATTTAGTGAAATAAAAACCACTGCAAGGCTGTTATGGTGAAAACCAAAATTGTCCAGAGTGAACTCCTATAATTTGCTATCAATCTCTTTTTTTCCTTTTCCCATGGTGTGGCAGAAACACCCCTGGTATATCTTTTCCTGAGACCTGTCACTAGGAAAGCATCTGAAGGATTTCCTCCCACATACCATGAATGATTGTTCCATCCATTCCCAGGCCTCTCCTTTCACTTTTGTCACTCTTGTTTCCTTCCAAGTCCTTCAGTTCTCTGTCACAGGTTACAACACACTAATAAAAGTATGATTTAGAGAATGTTTTTTCCTAGCTAAAGACTGCTGTGAAACTCACAGTTCAGAAGCCTAACTGACCCAGCTTTTCTGTATTCACATGTGAAAAAGCTTTGGGGTTGCATCTCAGGTCAGGTGTCTTGCAACCACCAGTTTTATTTATTCTGGTGGGTTAATGAATACATGGTAGTTTGTCATGCTTTAACCTAAGGCGTTTGCAGGCCCATACTAAGAGCATAAAGCATCTTGTCCAGGAGCTGCTTTCTGCTGCTGACGCTGCCCTTGTTGCCCAGACAGAAGTAGCTCTGCAGCGTTTAACGTCCTGCTTTGCAGCCACNTTGGGCAGCTCACGGCTCCAGGATGAAGAACTCCTGCCTGCCTAAGCTCATGCTCTCTGGGCAACTTGCCCCTGGCTGTGGCAAGAGAGGAGCCCCGAAGAGGAGATGCAAGGACTCCCTGCAACAACAGCTCAGCCTTGGCCATATTGCTGCCCTGAACTGCTCTCCTCTGGCCTCCACTCAGGAGCTCTGCACACACACTAGTTTGAATGCCGCCCATGGTTTGGAGCAGGCACACAGGATCACTCTGGAGGAGAAAAGACAGCTTGGAAAGAATCGTGTCTTGCAGCTTCTACCTCCTGAGGAGTCCTTGTGCTGTGCCTTTTGCAACCGCTCTGGTCTGTCCCAAATTGGCCTTTGCAGCCAGCAGCGCTTGGGAAAGGCACTTGGGAAGAGCGTGGATGGAGCCCTCCCCGGAGCTGCGTTCACGAAGCCTGGCGAAGATGAGTTTGCCATGCAAGAAGTTTTGCCTCGTGCAGTGGAGGTGAAGTTACATATCTGCAATATTTTGTCTACTTTAGTCCCTCAGTGTTAAGGTATGACATCTGTATGAATTACAATACTGATTCTTTGTAGTTCTACTACAAACATTATGCTTCTGCTGGATGTTCACTGAGAAGCAGCATCAATTTTCATTTACAATCCCAGACACTTGTTTTAGTTAGGATTTGAAAGCTGTGTGGGAGATCTGTGAAATATAAGTAAGTGTCAGTTTTTTGTTTTATTTAAAAACTTTTGTTTTGGTGTCTATTTACCTTTCCCCTTTTATTCACTCAGTCTGTTAAGTTCTGGTGTGAGTGGCACAGAAAAAAAAAAGAAGTTTATGTATCAATAGCTTTTTCCTTTGCTTTCCCTTTCTTTTTAGACCTTTATTTTCAATTTTCTGTGAAATTGCAGGTGGCTGTTGAAGCATGAGAGTGTTACCTGTGGCTATACACACACATAAAGAGGATCTCCAAAACAGGAGGGGAAAACTGGCTTAACTTTGCTGTTGTAAAGGTTTAGATCACTGGATATGCAGATGGCAGAAGAAGGCCACTCTGCTTACCTCTAATTCCATTAGGATCATTTATGTTTTGAAGGGTAGGAAAGAATGAACTACAGATAAAAATTCTCAACCTTATTTGGCTTCATCCAAGATTTATGGCAGCTGCTTTCAAGGACATCTAAACCCAGCCACAGAATTGATATCCATATCACTTTCTTTCTTCTCGTTCAATATTTTATAAGTGTTACAGGCAAAGTCAATCTTTAGAGACATTAAAATTAAACATTTTTTTCCCCCCTCCTAGTATCCCTGAAACTGCAGTGAGTTCTTCAGTGTTTAGCAGCTTCCTTGACATTGTTCCTCTATGCTTTTTTATTCTTTTCTGTAGTCTTCAAGTTTTACATGTATTTTTTTTTCTGTTTACAAAAAAATGGTGGTGAATGGGTTTTTCCATTGTTTTGGTTAATTATGTTAATTATGAGTTAATTATGAGTATCCATTCCTATTGGCTTTGGACTTCTTTTTTAAACAAACATTTCAGTTAGATCTGTGAGATAGATGAAGAGTCAAAGCCAGTTTAAACACAAGCATGCAACATTGAAATATCCTAATTATTCTCTGGATGCAGAAGAAAGAAAATCCTTTTGCCATGGTGGCTTCTTTGCTTTCTGTTAGATTCTCTGATTAAATTTGACAGCAAGAAGTACATCTCCCATTCACATGATGAGGCTGAGACAGAGACTCCAAAATTATCCTGAAAATCAGGAACTGTAAGAATTGATAAAGGAAATTAGTTTTCTGCTGTTAAGTTGCTCCAAAGTTTTTTTTGTTTATTTGCAATGGTGTCTCTGAAATTCCAAGTTTAGGCAATTCCTGTGGAATAAGGCTTATTAAACTCTTTAGGACCGTATTCAGAATGGAAAAAGGCTTCTGTACTTACTAAATACTTGGGAGACCCTGGAATTAGTTGAGTCGAAAACATGTGGTCAGGACCCCTAGTTAATTTATCAACATCATGGTGAAATATGAATCAAAGGAGAAGTAAAGGATGGTGTAACTCAGCCTTTAGTCTCATATTTAACCTCCTCAATCCTGACGTCCATCTGTGATAATTCCACTTTAGAAATGTATTTCATGCCAGAAAGCTTTCCCAGCTAGCATAAGATAATAGGAGGGGCTGCTTTCTGTCAGATCTTTATGTCCCCATGTTTCAAGGAGATCATAAGACTATGGTGATAAAAAAAAACTAGTTACTTTTGAATCCCTTGAAGGCTTTGGAACTATTGTTATGTTGACAATACATTAATCTTTTGTGCCAGTGCAGTCGTCACCATTCTTGTAATAATGAAAAGTCTTTGGTATTTTCTGAGTTAGCTGCGTCTTCAGACAAGATATTGAGATAAAAAGTTAATTAAGCTCAAGATAAAAGAAAAACATAAAACAGGAATGTAATGTATAGCTCAGATTTAGCCAACTGAAAAAAAAATCCATGTTAGTAAGATCTTAGGGCAGCCAAATAAAGGACTTTATAATATCTACAATTTATTCCTGATAGATATTGCAATAATAACTGTAATTTTCACATTGTCAGCTATACCCTTTGTTTTTACTGAGAAGAAGCACTCTTCAAGATGCATATCTTGCCAAACCCCCTTGAAGTAGGTCTTTTCAGAACTGTTTGGGCTTGGTGTGCTTCCCACTGTTTCACTCTATCACTATATCTCAGAATACTAATGGATGGTCACAGAAGAGTTTTTCTTTTTTCAATCCTTCTGCAGAGAATCATCTTGTAACCCTTTGAAGCCCACATTAAAATAAGTTTTCTACTTTAGTTAGAACAGTTTGACAGATAGCTTTAGCTTCCAATTCACATGCCATGACCTGCAGGATGTTCACGTAAGGGTCAGGCCTCTCAAAAGCATCTGATAGACTTTTTGAGGTTTATCACCCAATAGGTTTAGAATTCAGAGGGTTACTCTGAAAATGCTCTTTAAGTAAATCAGGTTAAGGAGAAAGAAAGCAGTTCTGTGGTTTTAAGTGGATTGTCTGTCTTAGGCTTTGGGAAGTTTACAAAAATAGAATGGAAATGAATAGAAAGATTACAACCATGATCACATCTAGTATTGCTGCTTGAAGTGCTCTCTCACTACTTGTAGTTGTGTTAGGAAGCCAGCAGAAGCTTCACAACATTCATGGATGATTGTTTGGCTTTTCTGTCTTCAGGAACTGTACCTGTGAACTCTTGACTCTTTTTTTATAGTCCAAACCCCTTGAACAGCTGTTGCACCCACAAACAGCTATTCGGATTTTCCTGCTTCCCGCTTGTGTTAATGAATGCTGAACATTTCAGGCTATTGGAGACTGGAGATTCACAGAACTCAGCTGGACAAGTCTCTGAGCATCCCATCTCACTTCCAAGTTTTCCCTGCTTGAAATCCAGGGTCGAACTAGATCACTTCCAGAGGCCCCTTCTAAATTATTCTGTGAACCTTTGAGCACAACCCTAACGGACTCTCAGCTGCCCACATACACAGCTAATGACTTCTTGCACTCTTTGCACTCTTAAGATTGGCATATTATGAAGCACCAGAGTTCTTTCCAATTTAACCTATGGCACTGCTCAAAATCCCAGGGTGAATTTCTTTTTTTTTTTGCCTTAATAGCAGTCTGCTCATTCCAAGCATACATTTATCATGTCAGGTGAACCACCAAGATGAATGCAGTGAAACAACTACAGAACCCTCATGTGAAAGCTGATTTATTTTTTTCCTCAGCACTGTGTCTTTTCATGTATTTTGCCCCAAATTTTGACATACATGAAAGTTGACAACCATCAGAGTGCATTTTATGCAGACTTCAAATATCAGCTGGGCAAGTGTTCTTTGTTTGTCTGATCTTCTGGGTTTAAGCTGAAGAATGGACTTTAAAACCCTGGGTACTGGTTCTCAGTTGCTCTCTGAATTTGTAGTTTTGCAGGAAAATGCAGAAGTGAGATGTATTTAAATGCCTCAGCCCTTTTAATTTTCACATCAAAGTCTCACTTGGACAAGTAGTCCAGAGAAAAACTTTGTACCATTCTAGCAAATTCCAGTGAAGGTAGAGGAAATTTTCCTTGAGGCAGATATGCTATAACAAGATTTTGGAAGGGCATACCAATGACTAACCAAAGTATTAATGATGGGAGATGTTTGGAGGCAAAAGAGGAATTTGGCTTCTTGGTTAGGAGCCAAATGTTTTCATGTTTTTATTCAATATTTGTGTGAAAAGCTGGAGGTGATATCTTAGAGTTGTCATCTAGTTAGAAAAAAGAGCTTGTAGTGGAAGACGTTGAGTATCCAAGACTTTCAGGTATTAAAGCCACAGAAAGCTCAGATTTTCTTGTCATCTACTGGTATGGTTTTACAGATTATCCTATAGGTTTTGGAGCTTTATAAGTGTTGGTAAGAATCTACAATCAATCTCAAACACATTGCCTAGCTGTACAGAGTAGAGAACATCTTTCCAGTGTAGGTTTCTTGACCAAGCCACTCACACACATCAAGTTTGGGGAATAAATAGGGAAAAGAGAAATATAAATTGAAGGATCAAGTGGTGTCATTATGGGGGCAACACACAGTCAGGGTGGAATAACAGAAAAAAGAGAGGAAAAATTATGAGAAGAAAAATGGATACAGGAGAGAAAAGGTAATTCATAATTATTCTACAAGAACCAGATCTCGGCAGAACAACTTGTGAGTAGAAAGAAGCTCTCAGCCTTGCCTTGTTTCCATAAGAATCAGCTAGCAGACAAAATATGCTTAAACTTTTGTTTCCTTTGCTAAGAGGTGTGAACAGAAACCTTGTTTTGTACTTGTGGAAAAGGAGATCTTTCCTTGCTGGTAGTTGCAGAACCAAACACCCAAAGACCAAATAAATCAGAAAAATCCTAAGTTGAAGAAATGACAAGGTACTAAGGGTAAAGTAAAATAACTGTGTTCCATTTAACCTGTACAAAGGGTAAAGTAAAAGAACTGTGTCCCATTCAACCTCTTTAGAATCTCTTTTTCCCAGGTGGAATACTATTCCATGGTGGTCCTCCATAGGCTGGAATCTGGACAACCTGTTTCAATATAGTCTTCTCCAGGGGCTGAATGTTTGCTCCAATGCTTGGAGCACCTCCTCCTTCTTTACCATCCTTGGTGTCTGCAGGGCTGTTTCTCTCACATATTCTTATTCCTCTCTCCCAGCTGCTGGGATATACCCTTTCTGGTATATGTTATCACAGAGGCACTACCAACGTTGCTGATGGGTTCAGCTTTGGCCAGTGATGGATCTATCCTGGAGCTGGCTGGTGTTAGCTCCATCATAGGGACATGCCCTGATCTCAGAATCACAGAATCACAAAGGTTGGAAGAGACCTCTAAGATCATCAAGTCCAATCATACCCATCACTACCATACCCTAAGTAGAGCATCTAATTGTTTCTTAAACACCTCCAGGGATGGTGATTCCACCACCTCCCTTGGCAGCCTATTTCTTTCTCTCTTTCTCTCTTCTATCTCCTCTATCTCTATCTTCTCAGAGACACCATCTCTGCAGTCCCCTCACCACTACCTTGCCATGTAAGGCTAGTACCAATGACAAGAGTCAGAACTGAATCAGAAAGCATAAAATCACAAAATCAAAAAAAACCACCCCAAAAACAGGAGGAAAAAGGGGAGAATTCTGCAATTTTATAGGTGTAGATGAGTGGTACATGAAGACAGTAACTTATCCAAATGTGCAAAGCAACTGCTGAAACGTCCAACGGAATATATGTTTTCTGTGTCCCAGCACAATGCTTCAGTCATCCTTCCTCTCCGATGAAAAGAATGGTGCAGGAGAATAATTTTATTATGGGAAATAAGAGCTATGGAAAAAGGAGTATAGCACAGGTAATCTCTGGAAGGAGTGAGTGCCTTTGTGTACAAAATGCACCTATGAGTACTGTGCTAAAACAGGCCAAATAACACAAATAAACTAGCCACATTCTAACTCATGTAGCTATAACCAAAGCTTCTTACTAGGCTTTGTCTCCACAATCCTATAATATAATCCTATAATATAATCTGAAATGTCACTACATTCTCCTAAGAAGATTTAGATAGTATATCCAATTTACATATCCTAGAATAATAATAAAAAGAAAGCGTTCTGCTAATACAATTAATAAGTTCAGCTAATAAAAGGAAACTTTTCAAAACTCTTAATGGAGGGGCGTGAGAACAAAAGTTAACAGAGTGCTTAGATAGGAATTTTAACACAAAATGGAGTTTAATCTAGTTTAAACAGACTTTAGAACTGAGTATGGGAATAAAGTGTGTTGAAACACAGCCAGTGGGAAGATGATCATATTTCAGATGGGAGATGTCTGAGAAGAAAGCTAGCAGATATCAGAACATCAAATAAAATACATATCACATCTGATTGCAACTATGTCAAATTACAGTTAGAATTCCTTCATGATCTTGGACAGTCTTTGATGAAATCTAATTTTCTGTGCAGAGATTTCAACAGCTTTACAAAATAATCTTTGTTATATCCTCCATCTTCACTGGCAAGCTCTCTCCCAACACCTCCCAAGTTAAAAAAACCACAAGGTGTGGACCAGGGCAGTGAAGTCCCTCCTGCTGTATGTGAAAGTCAGGTTCATGACCTCCTGAGGAACCTGAACATACATAAGTCTCTGGGACCTGATGAGATGCACCCCAGAGTCCTAAAAGAATTGGCTGATGGAGTCACCAAGCCACTCTCAATGATAT
>VWZO01004609.1:92460-104550 GCA_013396975.1 Bucco capensis | reverse complement strand
AAAGAGTGTGACTAGAGTTGGTGCAAGAACGCAGCCTTGTTTCACACCATTAGTTATTAGAAAGGGCTCAGAAAGTGCATTGCCATATCTGACTTGGCCATGCTGATTCTCATGGAATAGGATAATCATTTTAAGAAACTGGGGGGACAACCGAAACGTTCCAAAATCTGCCATGGACCATTTCTGCTCACAGTATCAAAAGCCTTGATTAGATCAACAAAGGTTACATAGAGACCTTTGTTTTGCTCCCTACATTTCTCTTGCAGTTGTTCTCAGAACAAATATCATGTCTGTGGTACTCCTGTTGGTGGGGACTCCTTGCCTCCTGCTCGACTCCCTCCCACTTATCGGGGTCCTGTCGGCTTCCGAGCTGGAGCAACTGTTAAGCAAATAAACCCTGAAAAAAACCCTATTATTTAGTAATTCTACTACATTTTCCTCTTTGTGAATTGTCCACAGGTACTCATGTTTTTAATTCATTTACTTATTGCTCACAAAATAATTCCTGCATCTACTATAGCCTTTCTTCTTTCTGATAAGCCCAGAGAAAACGTGATAGTCTGTATTTATGCTGATTTTTATGTACTCCAGAGACTCCCTTATATATTGTTTTTCCTAGATATATGTGGAGAAGACTGTTCTCAGCTGAAACACGTTTTATTTACTCAGGGCACCCCTGGTCATAGACATGTTTTTAGTGTTTAGTAGGGGATGGATACCACCAGTAAAAGCAGCTATTTACTCGGCAAATAGCTATTTTCTTTCCCAAGTGGCTGATTTTAACTTTTCCTCACCAATTTTTGTTTGAAACATAACATTTCAACAAATAATCCAGCCAGTGCACTTTTCTGCTAGGAGAATTGCATAGGAGCAAAGAAAAATGATTAAAAATGTGACTTTCATTTTATTGCTGTCAAGTCTGTGCTTTGTTTTTTTTCTGGGATAAGACAAGAGATACTTGTCCTGGCTTTGAATGCATATAGAGCAGCAATGCAGTAGGCAATGCTACTGTTTAATATGTGAGTTGAACTTTGGTTTTTGGCATATTTTTGTATAGACAGAAAACACTAACTTTGGAAGAAAGGCGTATCAAAATGATGGCATTAACACTAGGCTTAAGTGAGTGATCATAATACATATACAGGAGCAAAAATTTGGAGTGACTTTTCAGTGGAGGAGTTAGCAGCTGGACAAGGTTTAGTTTGATGTAGACAACTCTCAGGTCTGATCTAGAAAATTCCCTAGATGCCCAGAGCCTGTATGGACAACAGCAGTTGGAATAAAGACAGGGAAGTGTGGATCCATTAGGTAGTCTATGGACCACACAGGGCATGCCCACCCAGCGTGCTTGTTGTTGTTGCCTGGGGAGTGGTGGGGTGCTGGGCAGGTTGTGGGGGTCTTCCATCTGGTGGGAGGGTGTGTGGGGTGATTTTATGTGGGAATTTGTGGGCAAGTGATCTGGGGGTGATTGTGGGGTTTTTTGTTTGGTTTTCTTTTTTTTTNTCGGCAGCATCCTGAATGATGAAGCAGCCTTTTATAAGGAGAACACTGCTTGCTCCACTCGGAGAAGGGCCTGGAAAAGGTGACCTAAACAAAGCTCATCTCCCTCTCCACCTGGTTGGTTAACCGTGGCCAACGGGCATCTTCCTTTAATGAGGTTACACAAAGATTAAGAGTCAAAGGCATACATCTGCCTTTAAAGGTGTCCATAAACTAATTTAGACAGAGAAGAGCATAAGCCCTGCTTTTATGGCATGATAGCCAGAATTTCTTGGCATTTTTGCAGATCCTTGAGGAGGTTGACCATCAGTCCTGCAGGAATGTACAGGCGGGATGGAGTATAGAATGAGCTGATTGTATGGCTCAGATTATTTATTTTACTGGCATTTATTTTAGGCCAAACTGTGCCATCTTACATTGCTTTGGCTTTGGCAGTGATTTTGTGTGAGGAAAAAAAAAACCCAAACCTAGAACTGAGGTTTCTGTAGTGTGTAAATCATTTCCTTCCCATACACAAATATATGGAGACCCAAACACACATAACACACAATTATGTATCTCCTTCCCTTTGGGGATGAACGTTAGGTTTGTTCTTCTGTTATTGTAGATAAGAATGTACAGAAGGGACCTTACTTTCTCCTTAGAAGGCAAACTCCCTCAGCAATCTTGGCTTTAATCATTAATAGTACTAGGTCACTGGTGGGGTGACTGTGGCCCAACACATTTTACAAATTACTGTATTATACCTAACAGGAGAGCTGAAGGTTTTATGACAGCAATCCCTCTTCTTTCTGGAACATAAATATTACCCCGAATTTGTAAGAAATATAAAAGAATGGGAGTTTGAATTTGTTTATTATTTAGCCAAGGACATTTTTATGGAATAATAAACTCATTTCAGCCAGAGGTATATTGCACAGAGACTTGCTGATGGCAAACACTAAACCAAGAAATACTTTAAACTCATTAAGCCAAGATAATTATTAACTGTAAATCAATGCCATAATACCAAAAGGGACCATTTAATGGATAAAAGACAGAGAGGACAAAATGACTGCAAGGGGAAGAGTATAACATTTGAAAAAGTCAATACAATTCATTTAGAAACAAACAAAAAAAAAAGCTCTATCTAACTGTAATTTTGTTGTGTTCCCTCTTTTTACTCTAGATACTATTCTGTTTGAAAAATGTGACCATTCCCTTGCTCTAGATTGTGCAATTGCTCTAAGCAGCTGCTTGTCTGTGGTCAGATTGCTTTCTAAGTCCATTACATTCTGCACTGAGCACTAAAAGCTCTGACTCAAAATCTGTCCAGGTCAGTGGAAATATTATTCTCAACTCTAATAAGCTATAGAGACACAGTTTTTCATTAGGGCTAGTGCTTATTTTATTGCCTTGGAAAACAAGACCAAAATGGTCTCTGTCTCCAATGTGTCTAAGCTGTGCAACTATTCCCTTTTGTTTCAGTCAACAGCAACAAAGGCAGTGGACAGAGAAGGACACCACAGAACCAGTAAGGATGGAAGAGACCTCTCAAACCATCAGATCCAACCATCTATCAGTCACCACCATGTCCCTAAGGAGAACATCTACATGTTTCTTCAACACCTCAACTCCACCTGTGCCTGTGCCGATACTAAACAACCCTGTCAGCAAAGAAATATTTCCTGACATCCAATCTAAACCTTTCTGGAGACACTCACAACCCAACTGGACATCAGCCTGTGCAAGCTGCTCTAGGTTATTCTGCTCTTGCAGGGGGTTTGGATTAGATGATCTCCAGAGGTCCCTTCCAACCCCTAACATTCTGTGATTCCATGATACCATCATTTGTCTCTTATCTTACATGGCAAGTGGAGTGTTCATAACTGACCATGACTTTCCATAACTTTGATGTTCTGGTCAGTTAAAATTCTCTCTGTATCTTCTAACACCATACAGGGAGTCCTCTGAAGCATTGTTCAGAGCTGGTGGTAAGCAAATGCTGGTGAGCACCTTGGACACTTGGGTTTTTTGATTGTTTCTTTGTATAAATGAGTCCGTTATGGCTTATAGCTTAACTTGAGAGGTTGGTTAAACAGAAAGGAAATAGCTTCTTTAATTACAGGTTCATGTTTTTATCAACTTAAAGAAAATAGGCTCTTTTACATGACAGAGCTGGAATCTATACAGACATTGTTTCACTAAAAGGGTTTTTGGCATAGGATTTCATATATATGTCTGCTGTCTTCCTTTCAATGATTTTTATCCAGTCAAAGGAAATCAATTTCCATTATTCAACAGCTCTTATTGTTGCTGAGGACAAGGAATAAATTTCTTTCTGGAATTTGTGCCTTTCTCCTGGGAGGCATATGGCTCTTTCCCTAATAAAAGACATACTGCTACCTTCAGTATCAGGCCTGAAAGAAGTCCATTTGCTGGTGGTCCCTCTGTCTTATTTTTAATATGAGCCATTTTCTTGTATGTCTCTGCACAATAGTTGCCTTGGCACTGGTGATTCCTGGGAATTTATGGTGTTTGTATTTCTTACATTATTGACTAGGAGTCATCCAAGTCTCAAGTTCATTAGCCTGAATTGACACTTCCAGGAGGAGCCTAGTAATTTCTGCATAAATAAGCCCATTAAGAAACCCACAATTTACCAGAGTTGGAATTACCATGAAGACAGAACATTAAAAAAAAAAATAAAATAATTGCCAGAATTTGACTGTTAGCTGGAAGTCAAAATATTTTTTTGAGAAGTTAAAGGATCCAGACTGCCTAAAATCTGCCTGAAAATCTACCAGTCTTAAAGCAGACAGCAGACAAATCCCATAGCAAGGAAGATTTATGCATTTCACAGATGCAAAAAAGATGCTTAGAGCAAGATGTCCAAAGAAGTCTTTAGGAAGAGGGAAAACTGACTTTTGCAGAAGATCTTTTCTTACAGTGTGGGTTCCATTTCTGCTCAAAGTTGCTGAGAGCACCTAAGAGGCATAGATGTGTTTCCTGAGGTCTTGTGCAGATGTTCAAGTCATGAACGTACTCTTCAAATAATCTGAAACCTTTCCTCATCTTGACAATTAACCAACAGGTGGTGAGATTTGGTGATGAATCCTCTCCTCTCCTCTCCTCTCCTCTCCTCTCCTCTCCCTCTCCTCCAGGGACGATATGGCACCACCTCCCTGTTCCAATGCCTGATAACACTCTTAGTGAACAAATACTTCCTAATATCCAATCTGAACTCCCCCTGACACAATTTGAGGCCATTTCCTCTTGTCCTATCAATTGTTACCTACCTGGCAGAAAAGACCTATCCCCACTTTACTCCAACATCCTTTCAAGTAGTTGGAGAGAATGAGAAGGTCTCCCAGAGCCTTCTCTTTTCCAGTCTGGAAAAATTCCAGTTCATCACAACGTTTGAGCTCTAGACCCTTCACCAGCTTCATTGCCCTTCTCTGGACATGCTCCAAAAGCTCAACCTCCTTCTTGTAGTGAGGGGCTCTGTAGCAGTACAAGGTTATATGTCATGAGCCTTTGCCATAATAGGTATTTCTAGGTATTTGAAATGGTAAAACATGCCTCATGTATCAGAAACTTCATCATACAAAATTAGGTGCCCTGAAAAGGAGTAGAAAAGTTACATCTGTGGAGTAGTGCTCCCTTTTCTAAATGCACCTGTTTAAATTGCTTCAGGTGCAATTCCATCCCTTGCCTTTTCCTGCAGGATGTGATCTTCAATGAATTGAGCACATCTGCGCCTAAACTCAGTAAGTCCAGTTCACACTGAAAATAACTTAAACCAACTCGAAGTTCTTCACTTTTATGAAAAAGTTATGAAAAAGGGAGCATGCTGCTCCCACAACTTTATTACAGAGCTGTTAAGAAGACCTTTATTTATAAGCAAAAATTCCTCAGAGAAAGGGAGAACTTTTCTTTCCCCAGACACAGAGAAGATGGAGCAGCACCTGAAGCGGTTTGATCCCATCGTGGTTTTTGCTTTATTTCTTTCATGACAGAACAGTAATGGCTCCCTAAGGTACACCACAGCTTTAAGATTTACAATCCACTCCCTGCAAGGCTGAGCTGTGACACCTATGCCAGATGGTGCCTGCTAAATTACTGTCAACACTGGCACACTTGTGATTTATCCGTTGCTTTTGGAGGCTGGCAGCTGAAGCTCTGAGATCCAGCTTCTTCATCCACAACAGTTTTCTTGGGTTTATTTGTTTGTATTAAGAGAATGAAAGCTCACCATCTGATAGTTCCATTCCATAATGCAGTCAGCAAATATTTCATTCTTTTCTCCTTTCTCTCTCTCTCCTTCTCTTTTTGATGTAAGTCTGACCTGGCTAGTGAGGCCATTCACACACTCACAGAAAACGGCAATTGCCATGGCTGAAAAGTACTTTATGTGTGTTTCAAAATTAGCAGAAAAGGAGGCAAATAAGTGCAAGAACAAATAATATCCATTTTAGTGTACTTCTAGATCCTGTTCTCAAGGTTTCTTAGCATGCTAGCTTGTTTGTGCTGTGGCTATAACCCTGTGCAGGTGAAAAAAATCTCTTCATGGCATTTAACTAGTGCAAACACTGGAAATCCTAATCATCTTATTAGTTAAGGACTAAATTATGAAGAAATTTAGTGGCTTAAAATTCATGGAATGGGAATTTCATGTCAAATTCCTCTAACCCTGTTGTGCATTCTTGGAGACAAACTATGCTCTTCTCCTAAGTCTCTGTGGATAGAAATAAAGTAAGAGATAAAGTCGTGCTGACTTAGAGTTTCATCCTTGTCAATTTCTCAAAAGCATCACAAAAATCCATGAAATATTAAGCTTTTGTTGCCATGCCTACTTCCGTTGGAGAAGTTACTGAATGAAGCTAATTTCTTGGTAATGTTTGCTTCTTCGGCTGCAGACTGACATTTCCTTACATGCAAAATAATCAAACTGAATTTGCCCACAGTAATATAAGTGTCCAAGAAAATCCACTGTGCTGCACAGAGCTATCACCTCATTTATCTCCCTGGTACATCTCTCTTTTTCTGTCCCTCTCATTTATTTACCTTCATCATGGCTTACAGGATCAGGTATGCTTATCATACAGTAAGATGATAACTAACAGGCTTCAACAAATAAACAGATCTTTTTTGGGGGGGTTATTAAATGGGGACAAAGCTGTGTATTTTTTCAGAAACAGTGTTGTTTTTTTTTTTTTTACCTCTGAAGCACAATCAGTTTAAGCTAAACAACTGATTATTTTCCTTTCCTTCACACCCACAACCTTTGTCCACAGGCTGACTGAGAAGCTGAGGGTCTGATCTTGCACTGTGCTGCAGTCATATATCTCTCTCTGGCTGCAGAATGCACAGCATCAAGGAGGATTAATTCTTTAATTCCATAGTGTTTCAGGAATTCACAGAGCAGGCTCACTTCTCAGATTAATTAGTGTAATGTTGGTGGCTCAATTGCCAAGAATTTTGTCTTCAGTGTAGAAGTCTGTCCGATTTACCTCCTTCCACAATGTTTAAATGCATGTGACTGATATGGATAACATATTTCTAAATGTGCAAAAGATGGAGGAAATGGTGCAGAAGAAGAATCCAGAAGTCTGCTTCAGAAACTTGGGTAAGCATTATGGAAACCACAATCACACTGCAATTTTTTCTGCATGTCAAAATGTAACTAGGAGTACTTCATCTTGTGGAGGAAATCACCATTTATAAGTCATTTTTCATCAAGACCATATGAATGGTAGTTGATCACCGCAAATGACTTTGCCATTAGAACCACAGCTTTGGTATTTTTCTCTCCTTTTCAGTGTTAAAACTGCTTTTGAAGGCAATGTAGAGGAACCTTGATGAATCAATAAGTGATTAAACCCAACTTTACGTAGATACATGCATTTGCAAAAAGCTCCATACCTCGGCTTCTTTGTTAAGCTAAATTATTTTCAGCAACGAAGGAAACATTTGTCAGAGTCAGAAAGAAATGCCACAAAATATTCTAAGATATGAATGGAAAAGCCTTTGGAAATAAATGCAAAATAACCTTTATTTCCAAGAAGAAATCCCTCAGGCGAGTTTTGGGGATGAGAACGTGGTGTTAAGGGTAACACACACAAAAATGAAATATATTTTATCCTGTTATTATTGGCGTTGTAGAAGTATCTGGATGCCTACAAAACTGAAATTGCACCATATCCAGCACCAAAACGACCTGACAATTGTCCTTTTGTCTGGCCAAAACTTCACAAGATAATTAAACTAATCTTTCCTGTTAGACTATTCTGTAAGAATGGTAACACACAGCATTTGGGGGGAAAGAGTAGTTCAAGATTTAAGCAATCGACAGGAGTAGTCCACATTCAGCTAGTCTGATCTGAAACATTTTTCTCTTTGGAAGTCCAAAGAAAGGAAATCAAAGTTTGACAAGCTTATGTTGAATTTCTGCATATTGAGCTCTCTTAATAGCGACTACTCTATTACTGTAAGCAAGGGACAAGAGGACATGGGAAGTTTTTGGCTTACGTATTATTAGAGCCTGAAGATAGGAACTTCTTTGTCTTTCTGATGTATTCAGGCTCTGCTACCAGAGGGTTTTTTAATGACCTGAAAATATTGGAGTGAAAGGACAAGGGGCAATGGTTTTAAACAGGAGAGGAGTAGATTTAAATTGGACATTAGGAAGAAGTTCCTCCCCACAAGGGTGGTGGAACACTGGCCCAGGTTGCCCAGGGAGGTGGTTGAGTTGCCATCCCTGGAGGCATTGCAGGTGAGGCTTGCCAGGGCTCTGGGCAAGCTGCTCTAGTTGGGGATGTACCTGCCCACTGCAGGGGGGTTGGAATAGATAACCTCCAGAGGTCCCTTCCAACCCTAACCATTCTATGATTCTATGATTATCTGAAGAAAACCACCCCAACAAGTTAAACTGGAATTCCTCATCTTCAGCAGTTTAAAATAAATGCTTTGGAGACCTTTAACTTTGCCTATAAATGAAACTCTTTACACAGCAAGCAGTTACACAACTTGCTTACAATCAGCAGCTCATCTCACAAGACCTCTAATGGCAAATTCTTGTAGCAACATCATATCCAATTGACTCCTCCAGTGTTAGCCAGCTTTGTTTATTCTGACTGTCAAAGACTTTTAAATACTTCATCATGGGGTTGCTTTCTGCACATTGATAGAAATGAAGATAGATTGTTTGTTTTTAACGTTATACCTGAATCAGCTTGTCTCCACATCATATTAAAATTTCAATTTAATTTTTAAACCATTTCACAACATTTCCACTACGAATTGATGAAATAAGGAATTCTGATGGGCAAAAAAAAAAAAAAAAAATCATGCCAACTTTTCAAGTGAAATTTTTGAAGCTTGACTGATTTCCACGTGATTTTTAGGCACGCGTTAACATTAGGAAATCCGAAATGTTATATCGCTCTTCCAATGTAATCACAAATTTACTATCTGTATATTTCAGAAGAAACACTAATTTTATTTTTTTCTTTTGACTAGGACTCTGTAAAGTTCAAGCATTGCATCTCAGTCTGTGTTGAATGGTCACTAAGATCAGGGTGAGGGTTTACGGAGAGAAATGTTACTGAGCTGAAATAGCGCGGTTTAGGCGGTACAGCTGCAAGTTTAATCTTTCAATGTCATAGCATGAATCTCTAAACCCAAGGAATTAAGAGGTGTGGAAGCCACTTTTTTCACAACAATAAAGTAACAGGTATTTCTTCCATGCTGATCTGGACATCAGGTCATGTGCATGTGTTCTAGTTTGGGTCAAAACAAGGTATTCCATGCCATATCTGTAATATTCAGTCCTTGAAACTTTGACATCAGCTTGGTCCTTACATTAGGCCTAGGACTCAAGCAAACAGTGCATGGTTCTTGCATTATTCCTCTCATAATAGTAATGCAGAGTCAATTTGTAGTGGTACTTAGGCATAGGTTTCCAAAAGCATCAATGTGTCCTCTCCAATACAATTAAAATCCTGCCATGTGCCATTTTGCATCTTTTGATGTGTCTGGATACTTTGAAAACATGGCACTAGAGATTAAAAAATTAAAAGTCACAATGCAGCTTTAAGTTTAGGGTGTTCTTTGAAAACAAATTCCTTCCTTAAACTTTCATTTTGACTTTTACTTTACCGTACCCTAGAAAGGAAACACAAAGAATTTTGTGACAGAAATAATGATCTGAATAGTGTACCTAGTTACTGTAAAAAATTATCTGGAAAGGAGTTTATGGGAATAGAACCATTAAATTTCAGGAACTAATTCTTCTTATTGGCACATATATTTAACAACTTGATACTATTGCTGAATTTGGTTGGATTTTGCTGCCATAGGTTTCATCATGACAAGAAACTCAGAAATCAAGTAAATTTTTGGCAAGTTGGCCCCATCTGTTACATCACCTGATTGATAAATGGGTTTCATTCTGCATTTGGTATTTATTGTCCAATTATAGAAATGGGAGAAGAATTCTAAAGAAAACAAGTGTTTCCATTTTACTTTGAATAATGGCATAACTAAAAGTTTTGTCTTTCCTGTTAAATGGCTAAGATATTATGGTAATAAATTGTCTAAGATGTTGTGTTACCTTAGCCAGATAGAAAATAGTCCTACTTGGATATAATAATTTCTTCAATTTTTTGTCAGGCTACAAAGAAAACAAGATTCCTAATGAATAGTTAGATTACATTTAAATAGTTAAATAGATTACATTAAATAGTTAAATAGATCACATTTAAATAGATCCTAACTCAAATATTCACCTTTCCTTCTCTTCACACAACTAAGAAAAACTCAACAGGAGTAACTTCTCCTGAATATTCCCTTGATGGAATTTGACTTCTGAGCTCCTTGTAATCATGAGAAAATATGTTAGTGTTTGATGTTTAGAGGGATTTGAACTTTACTTTGAAAACCTTCTCATTATTAGATTTACACTGTTAAGACTTTTCTGGCCCCCCAAAAAAAAACAACAACAAAAAAAAAGGTGTGATTTGATCTGTCATTATAGATAACTTCAGCAAGAGAAAAGTATTTAGAAAATTAAAGCAAGTTTAGAGACAAAACAATGTGCATTTTAGGGCCAGACTGTTGCTTACTGGGGTTTAAAGGGCTGAGTGACAAATCTGTCTAGACAAATGATGCTCATTATGCAGGACTTTTTTTTCCTTTCTAGTTTAAATAAGCATCTAGAAAGTTACCAGTTTTGTTTGTGTAATATGTTGTCAAACCTCTCTTTGTTTAGTGGGCAATATATGATTCCAGAGGCCCCTTCTGGCATTGAAGTTACAGAACCATAGAACCATTCAGAATGGAAAAGAACTTTAAGGTCGTTGATTCCAACCATTAACCTTTCTTACATTGAAGAAATTTTTCCCAATATCCAATCTAAACCTCCCCAGGCACAAATTTAGGCCATTTCCTCTTGTCCTATCACTGATAACCCAGGAGAGGAGACCTACCCCCACCCCACTGCAACCTCCTTTCAAGGATCTGTAGAGGGAGACAAGGTTTCCCTTGAGTCTCCTCTTCTCCAGGCTGAACAAACCCTATTCCCTCAGCTGCTCCTCATCAGACTTGTGGTCCAAATCCTTCAAAAGCTTATTTGCCCTTCTCTGGACCCTCTCCAGCATCTCAATGTCTTTGTTATACTGAGGGGACTAAAACTTAACACTGTATTCAAGGTTTGATCTCAGCAGTTTCTGGTACAGGGGGATGATAACTTCCCTAGTCCTGTTGGCCACACTATTGCTGATAAAAGCCAGGATGCTGTTGCCCTTCTTGGCCACCTGAGCACATTGCTGGCTCATGTTCAACTGATTGTCAACCAAAACCTCCAGATCCTTTCCCACCAGGCCGCTTTCTAGCAACACTATCCCAAACCTATAAGGCTTCGTGGGATTGTTGGGATCCAAATGCCAGATGTAACACTTGGCCTTTTTGTATCTCATACAATTGGCCTCACCCCATCAATCCAGCCTGTCCAGATCCCTCTGTAGAGCCTCCCTACCTTCAAGCAAATCAACAGTCCTGCCCAGTTTGGTGTTGCCTGTAAACTAACTGAAGGTGCAAGACTATATCCTGCCCAGATCATTGATAAAGATATTAAATAAGACTGGCCCTAGTACTGAGCCCTGGGGAGCAACACTTGTGACCAGTCACCAGCTGGGTTGAACTCACCACTTTCTTTGACATGCAAAATATCTCAACACAAGATGAGAAATTTCCCTCCTTAAGCAGACATCTATCCAAACACGCTGGGTTATCCTTTTGTGAGCAAGATGGATCCACCTGAAATTTGGAAATATGGGGGTCACACACTCCATACTAAACTTCATGAGTTTGTGGTATCACTTTGCTTTCCATTGCTGGTAAAATTCTGACAAGAATACTCTTCAACAGACTAATCCCAGCTATAGCAGAAGGAATTTTACCTGAAAGCCAATGTGGTTTTAGAGACAACAGGAGTGCCACAGACATGATATTTGTTCTAAGACAACGGCAAGAAAAATGTAGGGAACAGAACAAAGATCTCTGTGTAACCTTTGTTGATCTCACCAAGGCTTTTGATACTGTGAGCAGAAA
>VWZO01004609.1:48544-67202 GCA_013396975.1 Bucco capensis | reverse complement strand
TTGGGCAGCTCACGGCTCCAGGATGAAGAACTCCTGCCTGCCTAAGCTCATGCTCTCTGGGCAACTTGCCCCTGGCTGTGGCAAGAGAGGAGCCCCGAAGAGGAGATGCAAGGACTCCCTGAACCAACAGCTCAGCCTTGGCCATATTGCTGCCCTGAACTGCTCTCCTCTGGCCTCCACTCAGCAGCTCTGCACACACACTAGTTTGAATGCCACCCATGGTTTGGAGCAGGCACGCAGGATCACTCTGGAGGAGAAAAGACAGCTTGGAAAGAATCGTGTCTTGCAGCTTCTACCTCCTGAGGAGTCCTTGTGCTGTGCCTTTTGCAAGCGCTCTGGTCTGTCCCAAATTGGCCTTTGCAGCCAGCAGCGCTTGGAAAAAGCGCTTGGGAAGAGCCTGGATGGAGCCCTCCCCGGAGCTGCATTCATGAAGCCTCGCCAGGATGGTGAGGATGATGACTTTTGCAACCAATACTTCTTCAGTTTTCATGATTTCCCATGGTGTGACAGAAATAATCAGTGCTGAAACAGACTTCAACAGCTAATTGGGAGAAACCCTTGTTGCTCCCTTTTCTTCAGAGCGCACAAAACCCCAAGACTTATTTTATCAGTTTATACAGGTGTGCTGCACAAATGCAGATTAAAAATTATCAATATGCACATCTATTAAACTTTATTTAGTTCCAAAGGAAGACTTTTGTTGATAATTATTCATTTCAGATGTGTGCAAATCATAAATAATCTTGCTTGTACTTTTAAAATTCCTTTTAGCATTTTCTGCAAAATTGCAGTTTGCCAAAATTTGTTTTTTTTTCACGTCAATTAATTTCCTTGTTTCTATTCCTAATCTAGTTTAAACTAACATAATATTCCTTGAATATTTATTA
The DNA here is from genome assembly GCA_013396975.1 of Bucco capensis. NCBI lineage: Eukaryota > Metazoa > Chordata > Aves > Piciformes > Bucconidae > Bucco > Bucco capensis. The sequence continues at coordinate 66,315 of VWZO01004609.1, read as the reverse complement.
TTTCACTGTTGTTACAGAGTCAGCAAAAGAAACAAACTGATTTTTTATTACGTATGTCCTTTATGTATGTAAGTTAAACCTATCCTTTTAAGAAAGCCATAGATGAGTTTATTCCAAATAAAAGGTCACTACTGAATGACAAAGAATTGTAGTTGCTGTTCCTGTCACCTGTGGCTCTCTTGAAGCCATTTGGGAATGCATGGCCAATCTGATCTACCTGCATGCCTCTCATGATGGGAACATAACTTTTCTCTATAAAAGATGCTTCTGCTCATCAGTTTTAAGGTATTTTTTTCTTTGAGTGTTTGGAAGTGCTAAGTGCACTGTAAGCTAAGTGCTTAAATATTAATGAGTGGAATTGGCAATGCTATTGCCCAGGTTTAACTAAATTTTGAGTGGGAGCTGTATCAAATATAATGTCTATTTATAATTTGAAATAAACATTTATTTAGTCAGATTTAAACTATGAGAGATTTGGAAGGTAACTTATGGCTTTCCTTGGTGAGGACTGGATAGATTTAAGAATTGGGATTAATTTGAATCAATCCCAACATGGTGCTTTCTTAAAAAAAGAGAAAGTGACACATTTAAAGCATTTTTTTTTAATAACACTAGATTCAAATTCCTCTTAGGATCTGTTGATGTCAGTGCCATAAAGGTAACATGGAATTTTCCAAAACTGGCAAGAGAAGAACTATTCATCACAGAGTAATAATTGGGGGGTCACACCTAGCTGGCTGCTGGCTTGCATTGCAAGCAGGTGAAAAGGAATAAAACTAGAGCTCCAGAGCTCTTCTAAGTGTGATATACATTATTTTCACATATGTGAGATATAGAGCCAGGAATGTTTACTCAGTCCCCCCAAAAATGAAATTAGATTAAATATCTAATTAAGCCATTTTCACTCTCTGATTCCCATAGCCTAGCACACTGCCTTCCCTCAACCCCCAAACAGTAGAGTACATTTCTAATTATTAAAGAGCAGTTAAGAACAGATTGCTCTTAACATTATGTTTTGCAAACTCTTTATTAAAACAAGCCTGGGCCTTATCTGACAGCTTTGCTTTAAAGTAACCTCTGTTGTACACTACAGCTGAAGGGAATATATTTTGATTTTCAGACTACTTACCCCTTGTCTACTCAAAAGATGAGTGTATATTTATGCCTTCTTCAACTCTGTGTGATATTGTGGAAGAATGTTAGAAGGCTGAAACCACAGGTCTGTTTGCATATGGTCTTAGCAGCTGGTTGAATTTCACAGTTTACACACCAGTCACCCTCATGTTTGAAACACTCATCTGGTGATGGATCTTGTGTGTCTGTGGGTAGGTTGTAGTGATTTTGAAGATGTTTGTATTTTAGCACAGATCAACATGGATACACTGTTTAGTTTTCACTCTGGCTTTTCTCAAGTGGTGCTTTAATGCATCAACACTCCTGTGGCTTCCTGCACGGTGGTTCCACTGCCAACAGACAGAGCTTGGTGCAATCAGAAGGCTTTCCTGTGTCTTAGGATGCTTCAAGTTTATGAAAGATCAATCAAGAGCAAGAGTTACCTAAATGGATTTATTCTTTCCATTTCACTCCTGTTTTACAGAGAACATTTGGTAAATTCCCTCACTTTCTTTTCTACAGGAGCTGTCATATGAGAAAGACACTTCAAAAAGCTGGTTGCCTTTGTTTGGTCTAAGCTCTGTCTAGTGTGTTCACTTTCTTAATAGCATGAGACTACATGAAGTTTCTGTTATCCTTTGATTCAACCTACTAATATTGGTGATACTAGTGCAGAAAGATGTCTCCTAGTAAGGAAATAAGATTGATTTTTTTTATGAGGCTGATGGACTCTTTAATACACAAATTAAGCAGTGTTTCTATAATACCTTAAGGTCCTTTAATCTTTTTTTCTTACCGTTTTTCAAGTGAACAATGTTATTTGCGGTACTTATTATTTGGAGGAATTCAGGCTTTCATACCAAAACTCACATCAAAATCCAAACATGAAAGAGTTGTTTCATGCAATGGATGTAGCGACTGCATATGGAATTCACTTACATCAGAAAAACTTCATGTTTGGTTGCAACTTTAAACCACTGCTGTTTAATTTCCCTTTACTTGTCAGTACTGCAGATGAACAGTGAGCCCTGCTAGTCTCTTATGTAATTAGTGTCTACTCACATGTAATTTTACTGAGCTTTTCACATCCATCCTGTCGCTTTACCTCTTCTCCTTGCAGTGGCCAAGCTTGTGAAAATGGAGGTTTTTTTTATCTCCTCTTTTGCTTAGGTAAGGGGATGCAGTCTAATGACACCCCCGGAGCAAGGCAGGAAGCAGATAGTGGACCTTGAGAGGAATTAAGTACTTCTGTGTCATAGTTGAAAGCATTATCAGCAATAATTGCCCTCCCCTTTATTCAGATGAGTAGTTGTGTTGAAGTCAACTTCTAAAGGTCAGGTCTGGCTAAAACTTCCCTCAGGTTCAGGGAAAACATCAACTACAAAAAACAAACTCCCTCAAAAAGTAGTATAGGATTTGCAGAAGAATGAGGGAAATTAATAAGAGCTAGAGGAAATTGATAGATCATACCTAAATACATATGGGAGAGGAGCAAGAAGGGGTTTTTTTTAAACCCTTTCAGAAATAAAGGAAACCTCACATCAACAAAGCAGGTTAGAAACAGAGATTAATAGAATTCCTCAAATTCAGACAAAAAAGGTGTAAATACTTCCTTGCACTTGGAAAATGTATGAGGCATGCATTCGCATCACCTATGGATGAAAGTGAGGATGCCAAGAACCACTGTGTATTTTAAAGTCTTGAATGAAGGCATCTTAAAAACTCTGGTTGAGGGAAACTCCATGGAAGTGGAACGTTCACAGAATATACAAAACATTTTTATGGTGAACAAACCACCTCCTAAAAACACTTGAGTGATATATTTGGTCCTTGTGTCCAATCCACGTCTATGGTTGACACCAGCAACTGTTGTAAAGTATGGAGAAATTTTAACATGAGTAACTGCAAACAAGCCTAGAGAAGACAGGAGATTCCACTTCAGAGCTGGTGGCTCAGGCCAGTACTTTTAAAAGAAACTCATGTTTTTCTTCCAAAAATGGCAGCAGTAGCCATTAAATAAGATATTTACAGAAACTCTCCAAGCGTTCATGGCTGCCAAAATGAATAAATTCTGAAGTACCTTAGGGATTTTTACCAAAAATCCATCTAATCCAATGCTCTAAAGTGACAAACACAAGTAATTTCTCAACAGTTTATCCATAGTACTGGAGAGTATAAAGAAAAAAAATATTAAGGGCCCAATCTGGCTGGAGACTCATGATGTACACCTAGCAGTCTCACTAAGACATTTTTCAGGCATCTTATTTAGGAATTATAAGTGATAAGAATAACTGGATTTAACAGTGGAGAAGGTGGAAGGGAGGAGGTGTTTAATAAACATATAGATGTGCTACTTAGAGGCATGTTAGTGATAGGTAGATGGTTGGACTTGATGATCTTAGAGGTCTCTTCCAGCCTTAATGATTCAACGTTGTGATTCTGTGTCCAGTCCTGACATCTAGTTGGATATTTTGATCAAGCCCTCTGACTTGATAAGTATTTCTGCTTTCATCTTGCTATCTGAGTAAATCAAAGAAAATAGCTGTCCATCAGAAAAAAAGTAGTTGTAAAAGCAAACTGCTTCTTGTACATTTTCTATCTTCTCTTTTCCTTTTTTTTTTTTTCTTTTTTTTTTTGGTGCGAAAGCACCAAATCCCAAATCTCCTTAATCACCTTCCAAAAATACTGTGACTTCTTTTTTCCATCCCTTGGAAACTGTAATCCTAATTTGGACTTGGTACTCAAGTCTTATCATCATTTTTACATGTTGTGATTATCCTCAATAAATGGACTCTCTCCTACTCTGTCTAGAGGTAAAAGCACAAAAGCTTTCTCACATAGCTAAGCTTCTATACCCTACAATGAACAGATACACCCNTGGAGCACAGGAGGTTTAGTATTAAGCTGAGGAGGAACTTGTTTGCAGTTCAGGTGCCAGAGCACTGGCCCAGGCTGCCCAGGAGCCTGTGGAGTCTCCTTGTCTGGAGCCATTGCAGAGCTGCCTGGACACATTGCTGTGTGAGCTGGTCTAGGTGCTCCTGCTCTGGCAGGGGGGTTGCACTAGATGATCTTTCTAGGGCCCTTCCAACCCCTGGCATTCTTTGAGTCTATGAAAAAGAAAACCATACATATACTGAAGCATCAGATGTGATTTTTGCCTGCTGGCTCACAGATAAGGCAAGGAAGATACAATTCTGACTAATTCCTTGCAATTTAATCAGAATTGGGACATTAACAACTGAGAATAATAGCTCATATTCAGAGGTCAGAGGGCTAGAATTTAAAAGCATTGCAGCACTAGCAAAGGCAAGGAAGCATCTGGAGAGGCTTCCAGCAGAGCATAGGAGCATCACGCATCTTGTTTTCAAAGACAGAGGTGTTTCCAGCTTCATCTTCAAGCACTTTTGAAAAGACATCACGAAAATGCTCTTTAAATACCAGTGAGATGTCAGGGGTCACTGCTGACTGTGCCAATTTTTAGCCAATCCCATGTATGAATTTTTGGATCAACCCCCAAACACTGTTCTGTAGCTTTGGTTTAGTGCAATAAAGTCCTTGACAGCTGGTGGAACAGGTCTTTTAAGTTATCTGTGAAAAAAAATGTGTGTAAAGTTAGGAAGGTGGCTGACATTCATAAATATATTCCTTCTGTGACTGCCTTTCTTTTAAACTGCATTTACAATATTTGTGCCTATAAATAATACATTCCTACAAGGTCTTCCCTCCACATCCTTGCGGAGGTAGCCAAGAGTATATTTAGTCATTGAATTAGTAATTTAGTAATTATTAATTTAGTAAATTAAGCAATTTGGTAATGAAGTTCTGCAGCAAGGTCAAGTGGTTTCCCATCCTGTAGTCAAGAGAAAAATATCCACCAGAGGAAAAAAAAGGAAGCAAGATAAAGCTCAATTTCGTGAGAACAGGAAGTGTGGTATTTTCTTTGATGGTTTACATCTGCGCATGTGCGGGATTTCATTTTTTTTTCTTATCAGCTTCTCGGCTCCTCCCGGCAAATTCTTTCGTGGTCGAAAGAAGGAGGGGGGAAATAGTTCAACCACTGAGTCTTTTCTTTTAAAGAAACAGTGTCCATATCCAAATTCAAAAGTTCAAAAGGGAACATGACATACACTCTTAAATTTTAATCACTCCAGGACAGCAAAGAAGCATGGAAACTGTGATTTTTGCAGTTAAGCCCTCTTCCTAGAAATCATGTTTATCAATGGATAATCACGAAATTTTTGGTCTGCCTCAGGAATATGGAATGAAGAAAACACAAGCAGCTAGGAACAGGACTTGACTCTGTGATGTAGCAGAATTGTTTCAGCTGCATTTACAGTTTTGTACAGATTTTTCTCGAATGGGATATTGACAGCATGAAGAAAACTAGGATTTTTTGATGATTTTGTCTATCTTAAACAGTTTCTATTCAGTCTTAAGAAGCCATTTAAGAACACACAAGAAGGAAAAATCTCCCCATTCATAGAGTGGGGGGACTGAAACATTAGAGTTATATCCTGTAGCTTTCTAAGCCGTTGAGAATATCTTAGGATCATAGACACAGGTGTTTAATGTAACTTTCCTAGTATGTCATCTGTACTATGAAGGACAAATATATGTGAGAAAAGGTTTCTCAAGAAGATATTTTAAACTTCCTAGACACAGGAAGATGGGGAAAAAAAGTCTGGAAAGAACAAAGAATCCTAAGAAAGCTGATCTGCTTTCAAACTTACCAAGCTGTGTACCAGATTTTCTCTTAACACAATATAAGGCAAATATATTCTGCACTCAAGTTTCATCATAAAGAAAAAGAATAGAATAGACTAGAAAAGAATTAAAGTAGACTAGACTAGAAAAGAATAGAATAGGAAATAAAATAAAGGAATAGAATAGAATGAAATAGAATAGAACAGAATAGAAGTAGAGTAGAACAGAACAGAATAGAAGTAGAGTAGAATAGAATGGCATAGAATAGGAGTAGAATAGAATAGATAGAATAGAATAGAATGAAATAGAATAGAATAGAATGAAATAGAATAGAAAAATAGAATAGAATAGAATAGAATGGAATGGAATAGAATAGAATAGAATAGAATGGAATGGAATAGAATAGAATAGAATAGAATAGAATAGAATAGAATAGAATAGAATAGAATAGAATAGAATAGAATGGAATGGAATGGAATGGAATAGAATAGAATAGAATAGAATAGAATAGAATAGAATAGAATAGAATAGAATGGAATGGAATGGAATAGATTAGAATAGAATAGCATATAATAGAATAGCATAGAATAGCATAGAATAGAATAGAATAGAATAGAATAGAATAGAATGGAATGGAATGGAATGGAATGGAATGGAATAGAATAGATTAGAATAGAATGGAATGGAATGGAATGGAATGGAATGGAATAGATTAGAATAGAATAGCATATAATAGAATAGCATAGAATAGCATAGAATAGAATAGCATAGAATAGAATAGAATAGAATAGAATAGAATGGAATGGAATAGAATAAGCATACAACCATCTTCTAGTCCAACTGCCTCACCACTTCAGGGCTGACCTAAATTTAAAGAGTTAAGAGTATTGTCCAAATACTTCTTGAATGACAGGCTTGGGGCTTCAATCAGCTCTCTGGAAAGCCCATTCCAGGGTTTGATCACCCTCTCAGTAAAGAAGTGCTTCCTGATGTCATGTCTGAAACACCTCTGGTGCAGCTTTGAACCATTCCCACATGTCTCACCAGTAGATCCAAGGGAGAAATCCATGGTTGCAGCGGGGGGAGGTCAGGTTAAAGTTATTCTTACTATCGCAAGGGATGGCTGCACCTGCTAAAAGAGAAAAGATGTTTCACTTTTGCTCAGAGCATGCCCTGACATCTGGCTGAACCAGGAGGAAAAGGAGATAGAAAGTGAAGTGGTTTTGTCAGGATTCCCTGTGGGAACAGTGCCCAGTAGACCTCTTCCCAAGCACTGTCCTCTTCTTTGCCCAAATCATTCGTGTATATAAGTCCTCATAGGCATCAGTGGAAACACTATGAAAATGGATTGTAGTTGCAAGAAAGGGGAAAGAATTAAAGCCTCTGGGGACTCTAAGAAGGGGAAGAAAGCCCATTATGGAGAAGACATCTCCTTCTGTGCAAGGCAGTATTTTGAGATCTAACAAAATAAGCCCACGTGTTATTTGATTTTAGTGTCTGCGCGGAAATGCTTTTTTAAAAAGGCAACCCCCCCCCCCCCCTTTTTGTCAGGTGAATTAAACAGCTGTATTAAGAAAAGACAGGCATAGAAAAATAGCCAAAATATTCAGAAAAGCTTCCTAATGTAAAGCAGCATTACCATGGCAACAGGAACTCAAAAATCTCCTCTTTTTGCCTGTTTCATGTTGGAAAGTAGTAAAAAAACCAGAGCGCAGTCCTCAGAGAGGAAATGTATTGGCAGAAAACTCAATGAATCTCCTGACACACTTTATAAAACTTCAAGATGAACAATTTTACATCCATGCTTGAAAAACAGAAAACAACTCTTTTACTGTTTTATGGAATCTTCAGCAATTTGGGATCGTTTGAAAGATGCCATACAATTTCTAAAGTAGTTTTCCCACTGGATCTGAGATGCACGGTAAGGACTTTTTGTCCACAAAGCTCTTAACAGCAAATACCTAAGTAGATTCCTAGATATTATTCTCTACATACACATGCTGGTATCCTTTTGCTGATGACCATTCTCTGCTCCTTCTACAATAGATTTATATGCAATACAGGCACCTAAAATATGGGAGCCTGCACTCAAACATTTTGTCCTTTAACAGAGAGAAAGACACATAAAGACACACACAAGCTTGCTTTTAGGAATTGCCTTTCAGATCTACAGCTTTACTGGTCAACAATATCCCTTGCAGAGGAGATAAAGAAAAAAATAACAGCTATACACACGATGTCACAATCTTTCTCCTCAACTTTAACTAGCACTTGAAGAATAATTCTGAAGGAGATAAAAATCTTCCTCCAGGTTAACTCCTGACCCTTGAGGCTTGTTGCTAACAGAGTGAATGTTGGCGAAACATGAAGAATGAAACTAATTTCAGGCTTCTAATTTCTGGTTCCAGGATGGAAGAAATACATAAATCAAAAAGGAGTGTGTTTTATTGAGGCTTGGAGATCGAGGAAGCTGTTGTTTATCAGGAGCACCATCTTCCTTTAGGAATATCTATATATCGCAAACATGTTCCTTTTTTTAACTATGCAATTCCAGTCAGACATTCTCTTACTTTGGGCAGAAAACCAGTCCAGAAATGGACTGGTTTACTTTGAAGGGAATCTCTGGGATCATAATGTCTAAATCCACCCCAGCTCAGAGGTTTATTTTTGGTGTTACGTTTAGATGCTGAGCTCTTTGTTCATTCCGTTTTTTTAACGTCTCCAAGGTTGGCTATCCTGCAACCTCTGTGGACAATTCCAGTATTTGTCCATCCTCATGGTGAAGAGTTAGCTCCCTAAGTCTACTTAGACTTAATTTCATGTACTACAAGTTGTGGCAATCAACCCTGATGCGCTTAGTGTGTACCTTCAGAAAGAGTGTGGCCCATCGTAACTGTGACCTTCTATGCATTAGATAAAGACAAGATTTAGATCATTCAACAGCTGCCTTATTAGGGCCAAACAAGCTCTTCTGTCTCCTTTTTTATTGTGGGCTCTCAACCTTTGCTGCCCCAGGGACCCTATCCCACACCCATACAAGTCTCCTGGGAACATATACAGAAATCATAGACTTCTACAAAATCATCGACTCACAGAGTCATTAAGGTGGGAAGAGACCTCTGAGATGCTCTGAAGGTTGCTAGATACATCCCAGGACCTCTAGAGAAGAGGATTTAGCTTGATGGCTCATGTTATCTCTTGCTGGCTTATGTTTTCACTTCTCTGTTTTGCTTTGCTTGCTGAGACCAGGGCATTAAAGCTCTTGCTGTCCACAAAATACTGCACTATACAACAGTTCATTGGGTGAGGAGTGGGAGAACAGAAGGCAGAGAGCTATCTGTCTGACAGGGTTAAATGCTCTGTTTTCTAGGGTTTTTGCATTCAGAAAAAGTTTAACATTCAGAAAGGTTCCTAAAGGATTCACTGTGGCTGGAAACAGGAGAGTTATGTTTCTGGAACTGTAGTGTAATCGTTGCTCAGAACATAACTTTTAAAGCAGAGAAAATGCTACTTCATTGGTGTTTTTGGCCCTGTAACAGTAATAATAGAAAAGTTTGAAAAGATGTGCTGGATGCTATCACAAATTTTACACTTACAGAACATTCATTTTCTGTTCTTCCAAGAGAGGGCAGTGCCTCTTTGCTAAACAGTTTATCATCTTGTGCATCGTTACACAACGTTCCCTTTCCATAGGCAAAGAGCAGGAAAGGACACTCCAAATTACTCCTTCTTTCAGTTCTCTCTCTTTTTCAGTACTTTTGCTAGCAGCATAAATCCTTTTTAATGAAAAAAAAAACCAAACCCAATCAAACAAATGTGTTTTTTCTATCACAAAACCAGACACAAGATTAGAGGAACACCTTCCTATAGTAAAAACACAACTTGCTGTTGGAAATGTTTAGACACAGTAAAATAAATAAATAATAATGATAATAAAAGAGTCTGTCTTACAGCCTTCTTTCCTCCCAAAAACCAAGGAACTTAGTAAAGGTGACAATGTCCTTTAGTCAAATACACCAGGAGATAACAGCTCAGCTTGCTCTGTTTTACATTAAGGTTAAGGTAGTCATCACTCAGGTAACATAATCTTAGCCAGTTGGGTCACCTTAAAAAAGTAAGGCTCTTAAGTTGGCTCTAGGCATGGAATTAAGGATGTGGATGATTACTTGAATAAAACATACACATCAAAGAATTTCACTGAGGAAAAGAAAGCAATCCAGTAAAATATTTCCACGATGCACACTGTTTTCAGAGGTCATATCTGATGTGGATAAAGGCTAGTGCTGTTAGGCTCTCTGAAAGGCTTTATTCCAGTGAAATTGCCTAAACCCTCCACAAAACTCCAGGTATGTAGCTTATAACAGCAATAATGACATCTGTGCATAATATTTTTTAGGGGGGATTAATTTCCAGATTTTAGAACTTCTTAAGATATCCATTTTTCTCAGCTGGCCATTGATTACAGGCTATTATTCCCTGAAATTGACTTGCAACTGCTTAAATAAAAGGGTTGATGGAAAAATGGAAATAATAAGTCCCACGCAGAAACTTGAAAGCAGAAATTGTTCTGCAGTTTAAGCATGTTTCGATGATCTTAGAGGTCTCTTCCAACCTTAATGCTTCTGTGAAATCCACAGGCAGAAGAAGGAAACTTCTTATTCTTAAGCAACCTCCTCTAAGTAGCTAAAGTATTATCAGACACTTACTCCCTGAGTATCTTTGCTACTTATAGAATCCTAGAATCCTAGCATGGTTTGGGTTGGAAGGGACCTCTGGAGCTCATCTAGTCCAACCCCCCTGCAGTGGCCAGGGACATCCCCAACTAGAGCAGCTTGCCCAGAGCCCTGGCAAGCCTCACCTGCAATGCCTCCAGGGATGGGAACTCAACCACCTCCCTGGGCAACCTGGGCCAGTGTTCCACCACCCTCGTGGGGAGGAACTTCTTTCTAATGTCCAGTTTAAATCTACTCTTCTCCAATTTAAAACCATTGCCCCTTGTCCTTTCCCTGCAGGCCTTTGCAAACAGGCCCTCTGCAGCCTGCTTGGAAGTTCCCTTTAGGTCCTGGAAGGTCACTAGTAGTTCCCCTGAAGCCTTCTCTTCTCCAGGCTGAACAATCCCAGCTCCCTCAGCCTGTCCTCAGAGCAGAGGTGTTCCAGCCCCTGAGCATTCTCGTGGCCTCCTCTGCACCTGCTCCATCAGCTCCATGTCCTTTCTGTGTTGAGGGCTCCAGAACTGGACCCAGTATTGCAGAGGAGGTGTGAGCAGAGCAGAGTGCAGTGGCAGAATCACCTCTCTGGCTCTGCTGGCCACGCTTCTCTTGCTGCAGCCCAGGATGCCATTGTGCTTCTGGGCTGCCAGCGTGCACTGTTTGCTCATGGCCAGCTTCTCAGCCACCAGCACCCCAAGGCCTTTTCTGCAGGGCTGCTCTCCATCATCTCATCCCCCAGCCTGGATTGATAGTGGGGATTGTTCTGACCCAGGTGCAGGACCCTGCACTTGGTCTTGTTGAAGCTCATGAGGTTCACCTGGGCCCACCTCTCCAGCTTGTCCAGGTCCTTCTGGATGACATCTTGCCCCTCCAACTTATCACCAGCACCCCATAGCTTGGTGTCATCTGCACACTTGCTGCTGGTGCACTCAGTGCTGCTGTCGATATCATTTATACAAATATTAACCAGTCCAGGCCCCAGCACAGAGCCCTGAGGGACACCACTTGGCACTGATCTCCAGCTGCACTTGGAGCCATTAACCACTACCCTCTGGATGTGACCAGCCAGCCAGTTCCTTATCCACTGAACAGTCCACCCATCCAATCCATAGCTCTCTAACTTGGCCAGTAGAATGTTGTGGGGACTGTGTCCAAGGCCTTGCACAAGTCCAGATAGATCACATCCACAGCTTGTCCCTTGTCCACTGAGGTAGTCACAGTATCATAGAAAGCCACTAGGTTTGTCAGACAGGATCTGCCCTTAGTGAAGCCATGCTGACTGTCTCTGATCACTTCACATAGAGCATTCTCAAAGACCATTTCTGTGCTGGTCTATCATTGGAGAGCCCCATTCCCAGAGAACCCTCTCCTGAACTTCTGTATGATGTGCCAGTCAGTCTTCCTGACTCCTCTGGAGGGAAAATCCCAGCAACTCCTGCCATTTGAGTTTGTTTTTTCTGGAAAAAAAGGGGGAAAAAAAGGGAAACAGTGGTGTTGTTTTGTAACTTGCCTTGGAGTAGAGTAACATAGAATGAGATTGCTGATGAGCAAGTTTTAAGCTTGCTGTGACAAATGTTTCCTGAAAGTGAAAGTGTTCCCCTGTGGCAGGAAGTTAGCCATCTAGCTAAATCTGGGCCTGCTTGCTTTCCTTCCTTAAAATGCAGTCTTGACATTAAAAAGTCATAACTATTCTTTGCATCATTCCAGGAGCCCAAGCCAACCTTGCAGTGCTCTGCAGTCACAGATCCCACGCTGTGTTTTTGGGCAATATCCCTCCCATCTCAGCAGATAAAGTCACAGGGAGCAAAAAACTTCTCCTCACCTTTCCTATGTCTCCTTTTTTTTTATTTCCAGAACAGTTTTAAAGTTAAATATTAGTGCATGTGTCCTCCTAGATCCTAGTTTTGAATATGGCACCTTAATGTGAGAAAATACAAATTCCTCCTACTTTTACATCAATGCAGTTACTTGATAGCTATGATTGATTATAATGAATATTCTGGGATTAATGTTCTTGCTCTTACATCTTGAGATAATAAAAGACAAAAGACATGACAAGACACTTGGATTTAGATGACTCATTTGACACTTATAGTAAATAATCTGTTACAATTCTATGTTTAGTATCTGATATGATCTATGTGTTGCTAAATTCAGAAGTCCAGGAAATCAAGAAGATAAAAGAGAAATCTATGCTGGTTGAAGGACTTCAGAAGCTGAGGTCTCCCTAATACACCCAGACCCCTGTCTAAATGTAGCTGTGGCCATTACATGAAGCAAAAATAGTGTCTGAACAAAAAAATATGATGAAAGATATGAAGAACCCACTATGAGAAACTGCTCCAATAGAAAAAAGATCACTGCTATAAACCATACAAGAAACAAAGGAAACTTTGTCCAGGCTTTCAGCATTTCCACCAACATAATGCTACCAATAAACTTTACTATCAACCTCAACTGCCTCAGTGAAATGGCCAATAAAAATCCTTTAGAAGGTGTTATTAACACAAAAACTTCCCAGATTTTGTGCATTGAAATCTTCCCGTGATGGCCATACTATAAAAAGTGATTCTATAAACAGCAACAGGGAAAATAAACCCACAAAAACAGTTCTGCTGCCTTTATGGGAAAAGTTTCCTGTCCTGAAGAATAGAAATGAATTTAAGTGGTTTTGGCAAACAGTAAGAAACTACCTCAAAAAACCTTTGTCTGTTCTGAGCAGAGTAAGAAAATACTTTGTCTAAATAGGTGTAGTAGGTAGGCAATTTGTTTCTAGAGAGCTTTAGCCTACCTTATAAGCACTTACACTGTTGAATACCCCAGTGGATAAGCCAGAATTGGAAAGAAGGATATTGAAGTAGCAAACAAAAAACATGAACAATAAAAACCAAACATTTCATTTGCAATGCTAATGCTAAATGTGCAAACTGTCACTGTAAAATGAAACCTAGCTCTCTGCACTGTGGATAAAGACCTCATGCATGTCTTCCAGCATCAGAGGTAGTGGTTTCCCCTCTTGCTGGGACTTTAAGCACCAATTAGATTTTAATGATCAGTTTGAGTCTACAGTAAAGGACTCATGATGCTTTGAGGTTCTGCTTTGCAAAGGCAGAAGTGATGCAGTGGTGCACAGTAATTAATCCTGAAACCTTCTTTTAGAGTATTAGCCCTCATTTCACCAAGTAGTNTGCGCAGTCCGTGATTTGCTGCTTTCCTGTCTCTCTTGAATGATGTCTCAGGGTTAAAGTTCTTGACCCCCCTATCCAGAGATGCCGCGATGATGGATTTGCAAGTGCGCATCTGCGAGGTTTTGTTCTTATCTCTTATCAGCTTCTCGGCTTCTCCCGGCAAATTCTTTCGCGGGGGAAGAAGGGGGGCATAAGGAGTCTAGCTGCTGAGTCTTTTTTAAAGAAACAGTGTCCAAAATTCAATAGTTCAAAAAGGGAACATGACGTACACTCTTTTCTTGAATTTTAATCACTCCAGGACAGAACATCATTAAGTGGGCTGGTGCCAGAATAAACTCCAAACAGTTCAGAGGTGGGATTTGAACTGCAGCATCAGTGGTGTTTTAAACCTTTTGTAACCACAATGAGAAAATGAACCTATCAATATGTCATCTGTCTGGGATCATAACTACACAGAAGGTTAGCTTTGTCTTTTTCCTTGGGTCAGTAGTCTGTTTTCTGAAAAGAATAATTCCAAATCAACAGGAACATTTTTCCTTAGCTCAAAATGAAGCAATCTGGGTTCCTAGGAACTGAGTACCACCAGAAAAGAAACAGAAACAACCCCCCCTTCCTCAAAAGGAATTAATTAAAACAGAATTCACACCAAAACAATAGAACTATACTGAACTCAAATTGGTTTAGCTTAGTTTAGTGTGATGTTTGGAGTTCATCCTCCCCCAAATCCCACATTCACTCTCTTTGACCTAAACTGGTTTGATCTCAGGGATAAAGATCATTTTCATTTACTCCTCGAACACACTTTCGAAACCTAAAATTCCCAAGCTTTTGACCTCACAAAGTTACTGAGTATTCACTGTTGGTAGTTAGAGGACAAACTACCAACTCAAGTTGAACTATTCCTGGCGATGTTTGATGGTGATTCTCAACCATGCTTTCTCCTTATTGACTGCTAAGAGAAAGGTTATTTCCTGCTACAGTTGCTCTCCCTTTCCAAGTACATTGAATTCCTTTTTCAGCTGGTAATTTTCACTTTAATTCCTGCTTTTTCAAACGTGTGCCTTGGTCACAAAGATCTGCTGAATGACTGAAATGCTAGCTCCCTGTCATCTTCAGTCAGGGCACTTTTGCTTTGCTAATAATTATTCTGGCACATCACAAGCACCTTGCTGGGTTCAATCTGTTTGGTTGGTTTTTTTTCCCCACAGCATCTTGACTACTGATGTCTGATGTCCCTGAGTCTTTGATGCAAGTGCAGGTGAAAGACAGCAAGCCCTGAAAGAGTAGACTATGTGTATGTTCCTGACTCCCTCTGTTCCAGGCACTAATGTAGCTTAAGTGGGAGATTTTTTCTTCATTATATATCCAAATATTGATATATTGATGCATTTATACTTCTTTATTTTGAGGGTGCCAGAGCACTGGATGAGGATACCCAGAGAGTTTGTAGAGTCTCCTTTTCTGGAGACTTTCAAAATACACCTGGACAAGATGCTGAGCAACTTGCAGTCTGCTTAGCAGGCTAGAGAAATCCCAACTCCTACCCTTCTGTGATTCTGTGATTGTATTAATATCTCCTTTTTGGATCTCTGAACTCCAAAATTTTAGTCAGGTTCTTCTCATTGAGTTTGAGTTGAAAGTGAATGACCTGGATACAAAGAACCAGCAATATGTTAGCCAGCTGAAGTGAGATGTATCAGTGCCATTGCTTCTTTTAGCTGGCATTTTAAAGGTAAGGAAAGAAAAACTAACTAAGAAATGGGTAAAGAATGAATGAAGTTATTGGAATTAGGACATCAGTGGAAGAGAGAAACTACATGTTAATTTTAACCTTTTAAAGTCATTGATTCCAAGATTTCTAGATTCAAAAAAACATAAGCCTTCTCAATGGGCAAGGTTTGGGTAAATCTCTGCTATTTTAATATGTAAAGCAAACACTTTGTGTTTTTCACTGCTTTTTGTCAGAAGGTAATGAATTAAAACACTCTATTTTAGTAAGCCATTTTTCTTATATTTGATTAAGAAAAGCTATGTGTCACCCACACCCACTGCTGCTGAACTTGCATTCTTTAATAATAATGCACATAAATCCTCTCAGCACTTCAAATTGTATCAAAAGCAGAATCCACTGTGAAGACAGCTTGAATGATGTCTCATAGAGGAGCATCTTCTTATAGCCAGGACAACCTGGAGCAAGCTGGGTGGCAGTGTCAATCTGCTTGAGGGCAGGGAGGCTTTCCAGAGGGATCTGGATAGGCTGGATCACNGAGTCCCCATCCCTGGAGGGGTTGAAGAGACAGTGAGATGTTGCATTGGGAGGCATCATTTAGCAGGTTGCTAGGGCTAGGACAAAGGCTGCACTGATGAGCTTCAAGGTCTCTTCCAGCTGCAACTGTTCTATGATTCTATGAAATTACGGGAGGAAATAATGAGTTCTTATGAACTGTATTTCTGTCTAATGAGAATGTTTTTTCTCCCCCAGGAGAAAAAAACCTCTTCAATTAGGTAAACTGAACTTCACCAAAGAGAGAGATAGAAACAGCATGCAGAACTTCAGTCTAAATCTACTACTGCACACTACCTTCTTCAGTGTGCTCAGAGAAACTCCTTGCCATCATGGGTACCAAGTGATACCCCTCAAGTCCACAGCAGTCAGACTGTGATAGGACAAGGGGGAATGGTTATAAGCTGAAGGAGGGGAAATTTAGATTGGAGATGATGAGGAAGTTCTTTCCCCAGAGAGTGGTTAGGCACTGGCACAGGTTGCCCAGAGAGGTTGTGGCTGCTCCATCCCTGGCAGTGTTCAATTCCAGGCTGGATGCAGCCCTGGGTGACCTGGGCTAGTGATTGGCATCCCTGCTCAGTGTGGGGAGGTTGGAACTAGATGATCTTTAGGGTCCCTTCCAACCTGCCCATTCTAGGATTCTTTCCTACCTCAGTTTGCATTTTCATTGTTAAGAAGACAAACGGCCTGGAAACTCCTAGAAAATCTTGTTTTTTTAGGCTATGTACTAAACATCAGGTAGCAGTCCTACTTCAGTGGGAAGTCCCTTTAAAAGAGGGTGTTTTAGAGAAAACCTGGGACAGGAGATGTGCTCCCTGATGCTGAGAGCAATGCTGACCCATCTTGCCTTGCCTTGCCTTGCAGACTGCAGCTGGCAAGTGAAAGCAAAGGATCATCCCTTCCACCAGCAGCCCCAGTTCAAGAGAACAGTGTTCTTGTGCTTCAAGAAAAGCAGATATGCAGTGAGTTCTCTTTAGGATGTGTTAATAGCACTTGTTAGGGGAATGCTTCCTCAGAGCTGAGGCTCTGGAGGATAGTGTGAAAGTCACCATCAACGAAGTGAAACCCTGAGCATCCCTGCCAGTGGAAGGGTGAAAGCCAGGGCTCCATTTATAAGCATTGTATGGAAAAGTCTGCAAAACAAAAAGATCCATCACACTCAAGAGTGCTTGAGAAAATTATTTTGCCTTGCTGGTTGTTTCTCCCACACAGTACCTACAGCTGGTATCAGTCTGGGCTTAGCAGACTGCTATTACTCTTCAGTGTGTAATTAAATATACCTTTCATCAGTATACTTTGAAAATATTTTGATCCCTCCATATATATATTCTCTCATTTTCTTTAGTTTTTATCTCCTATGGAAATGATGTTTTGGGGTTTCCCCCCCCCCATTCTTTCACCCCCTCAGCTCTTACACTGTGCTCTCTTTTTCTTTCTGATCATGTCTTCACTCTCTTTCTTCCATTCTATAGGGGTTTGTTGCTACTGTGTGTGTGGGTAGGACAGATTATTTTAAAAGCTTTTTTTTATAGCCCTCTTTGACCTTTTACTGCTCCTGCAGGATAATATTTGGCTGTGAACATTTTTGATGATGTTAGTGCTTTTTCCTGCGTTTCCTTATCACCACTGTTTTTGGGGGTTAATTTCTACTTCCTTCTGATAATTATCTTAAGACATAGTTAAGTGGAGTTGAGGATAAACTCAATTCTTGCAACTTCTGAGCCATTGCTCTGCTGTCCTACACAGAATTGTTGTGCTGTTTGTGCAATTCTG
>VWZO01004609.1:25542-40281 GCA_013396975.1 Bucco capensis | reverse complement strand
GAAACAACAGCTCAGCCTTGGCCATATTGCTGCCCTGAACTGCTCTCCTCTGGCCTCCACTCAGCAGCTCTGCACACACACTAGTTTGAATGCCACCCATGGTTTGGAGCAGGCACGCAGGGTCACTCTGGAGGAGAAAAGACAGCACAGAAAGAATCGTGTCTTGCAGCTTCTACCTCCTGAGGAGTCCTTGTGCTGTGCCTTTGGCAACTGCTCTGGTCTGTCCCAAATTGGCCTTTGCAGCCAGCAGCGCTTGGAAAAAGTGCTGATATAAAGCATGGATGGAGCCCTCCCCGGATCTTCATTCACGAAGCCAGGATGATGAGCAGAATAATGAAAATCCAACTGACCTAGCAGTGAAGAGACTATAGGAATGATTTTACTGCAAAAGCCTTGTTGCTTTTTGTAAGTGGTACCAAACTGGAGACCTCCAAGGTTTGTGAGGGAATGAACTCTCCTGATCAAAGCAAGTGTAATACTTGATCTATTGTTAGGCATACAGGTGCTTTATAAGCCAGGTGTCCTTTTTTAGCTACATCACCCAATGTTAGAGATAATCTGAATAGATCTCCAAGGAGGTTTAGCTGCACTGCTAAAGGCAGAAGAGACACAGCAAGTATTTTCAAATCAGATGCACAAATCAAGCTGGTTTCTTAATTGTCTTAAAGTGCCCCAAGATCATGTTTTCACAACTTGTTACTTTTAATAATTAGACAAATTAGCAATTCATGATTTTCACCAATAACACCTTCCTGAAGATTTTATTGCTACCTCTTTGCCTTCGTGTGCTGCTCAAGAGTTTTTACTTGAGGCTAAACAAAAGCATTTTCCTATTTGTGCAGAAAAAAACCCTCACAGAATAATCTTTTGTACCCTGAAGAGTTAATTAACTAAGTCTCCCATGTATATGCAATAATCCTCACATTATAATTTCAGCATGTATAAAGCATGCAGGGTACTTCAAAACAAATTTTAGAATGTTTCAGACAATAAATTCCCTCAGCTATATCAGGACTAGTGTTTATTTTCGGTATAAATTGAATTTAACGAGAAGGTTTTATAGTTGGAGAAGTCCTAACAATTTTTTTAGTTACTTTGTGCATATTTAACATCAATTAAATTGTCATCTGGTGGCCTGGGGTTCTAGCCTCTTTGCACAAGAAAATCATGATGAAGTTAAAGATGTAATTGTTTGTCACAGTGAAAAGAAGTTCTTTTTCTTCTTTCCCCCCCCCTCTGCTGCAGATTCATTACTGCAGAGAGGGTTACCCCTCAGAATATGGTTTTAATTAGGTTGGGCCTAATGAAACTACTTTATTTTATCTACATGTTAGTATTAAAACATTTTAAAGCTGAGGCTATATTCCAAGTGGTGTGTATGTACTCTTTTATGCCTAGGAGAGAGAGAGAGAGAGGGAGGTGTTGAAGGAATGAAATAAATGAGTGGTGAAATTCTTATTAAAGAAAATTCTTTATGAGTAACACCTTTGTCTAAGACTTTAGCCACACAGATAAACCCATATCACCATTTAGTCACCCATATCACCATATAGTCACCTATATAATAATGAAAACCAATAGAAGCCCTATCAAAAATACAAGCAATCGTGATGCCAGTGGCTTGTTTCATCACTTACTTTTTCCTGTAGTGTTATAATTTATCTTTCAATATCAGATGAAGAATCCACGCCTGATTTTCACTTGGTTTTTCCATTTCATTTCTTCTCTAGCCTAACTGCTTTGACTCAGTTGTGGCATCTCCTGGTGAACACATCTCTCATGTGTGAGCTCCAATGCACAGTGACATCTCTGTGCACCTTCCACCCTGTAAATGTGAAGTCTGTCCTGTTGAAATACAACTGCAGGATGGGAATTTGCTGCAGGAAAAATTACACTGTGATCTTCATCGTGCAGAATCCAATCTGCTAGGAAATGAGTTGTGTATAATTAATTTCTCTCCGGGATTTTCTTAATGTAATATTTGAATTGTTATAGAAAATGTACTTGCTTGACAGAAATAGGACTGGGAGCTTTGGGAATTTATGTTACTGCTGGGCTGTGTTTCATATAGGCTGTGCTGAAACCTCCTTTATATTATTATATTATTATATATATTATATTATACATATTATTAGGAATATATTATAATATTATTATAATACAATATAATATAATATAATATAATATAATATAATATAATATAATATAATATAATATAGTATAATATAGTATAATATAGTATAATATAGTATAATATAATAATTAATTAATGTTATAATTAAATAATTAATATTATAATTATATTTAATATAATATTATATTATACATATTTTTAGGAATAAGGAACTGACTTCCCTTAATCCATGCAGGAGAATGTTGCACTACAAGACAGTTTATTGCAATTCAGACTTCATGGACTTGAAGGTCACTGAGCAGTAACAGGACAATTTTTAATGATTTACACTCTGTGTTGAAGTTTTTGCTTGTGTCTAATGGAGTGTATGCTGGATTTGTTAATATTTTCCATTGTGAGAAAAGGAATCTGCAAGAAATAAGTCTTTTACCATTTGTTTTTTAAGCAGGGTTCCCTCTATGCTTCTGATTTTTTTCTGTGGGTAAAAAAAACAAACCAACACCTGTTAGCTGCTTAGAAAACTTTCTGAGTCTGTTCAAGTGCTTTGCATTTGCAGGTTGAGCTCCCCAGTGTATTAGAAATTAAGTTGTCAGGGAAAGAAATTGCATAGAGTAGGGTGAGTAGCCAAAAGTTACAGACATGGTTTAGTGTCATGGGGAGGATAAGTAGATGGTTAGACTGAATAACCTTAGAAGGTCTTTTCCAACCTCAATGCTTCCTTCATGGAATCAGGTGAAAATACACACAGGCCCTATGGAGATTTTCCCAGAGTATTTAGATACATAACTACTATTGACTCCAGTAGTAACTTCCTAGGCACTTCATTGCATCTGGAGTAACCTTGTTGATTTTAGCTTGGGGTTCTTATAAAAAAAAACCAACCCAAAACTCTACACACTGAGATAGTACAATTCACACATTAAATGCTACATCATTTTCAGCTCCTGTATAACTGTTAGGGAAGCAAACCTCTCTTCATTCTACCTTAGAAAAAAGTGGTTTTCTGCCACAGTTGGGTTGGTGGGAGTGCATTTTCATTAGAGAGATGTGCCTACATTGTAAGATCATTTTCACTCAACTGAATTGATAGGCTGCTCCTCATTTATGGAGACTTTTGATGCAGAGAAGCCTGTAGGCATTGAGAATATCAGTGAGAAACTTTCTACCTTTGTATTAGGTGAAAGAGCAAGTCCTTCAGAAGCAAAATATTCAAAAGAAAAAAAACCAACAACAAACCTGTTTCTCCCTCTTCTATGAATAACCCACGATGAAAACTCTATTGAGTGAAAATTGAACCAGTTCATTTTTTCATTTTGATTTAGATATTTTTTTTCCTTGCCTTTTGAGCTGACTTAGCAGTACTAGGTCCCTTAGTTTAAACAGAGTTGAATAATGGGACCAAAGGCAAAGAAGAAGAGATGAAGCCCACATTTCTACACAGGGAAAGCTAATGCAAGGTCCTCAATCATTCCATTTTCTCTCTGCTGTGTATTCTCTCTGTGTATGACCAGTAAATTCTCTCTCCTCTCTAGATGGGACCTGAAGAAATGTCATTAAACATCTGTGAACTTTTCAGCTGTCCTGTTATTCCTCCTGAGAAAAGGAGCATCTTCTAGAGGACAGGCACTGGCATTCATTTTCACATCCACAGTCTCCTTTTCTCTCCCTTGCTTGTCATCATTTCAACCAAAATATTCAAACATCTTTTTCTCATCTCTGTTTCACAAATCTGTTATCCTTGGCTGTCAGCCCAGAGTGTGTACTGACATTACAAGGCAATTCCTCTTCCAACCCTGCCTGATTTGAGTTAGATGGTAGACAGATTGTTGAATTGAAAGCTGTGCTGGCTCTCTGTCTCATGTTGGGTTTTTCAGGGTTTCCAAGATACTCTGCCAAGCATGCAGAGCTCTAGTAAACAAGAATGAGTGCATCATATCAGGGGACACAGCAATCCCTCTGCAGGCTGAAGGTGAATTAGACCAAGCATTCATAGAAACTAAGAGGTTACCTCATGGTTAGCTCTGAATTTGATGAGGCTTCATAAGAATCTCCCTTAAACATCTTATTCCCTCCTTCCAGCATTCAAATGAAAAAAAAACCCAACAACCCAACTCTGGCCCCTGAAAGCTTCCAGTCATAAGCAGAATATAATTTCTACTTGGAAATAAATAAATAAATAAAACAAATCTGCTTCATTGTTCAAGAAATCCCCAAACAATTCTCTCTGTGTGATTTCCATGTCTATTTAAAGAAAAAGAGTTTCTCTGTGGTGTTGTTTCTGTGTGCTTGCTTCTGTGTTGCAGGCACAGAAATATCCAGACCTCAGCCTCTTCTCCCTCTGCTGCTTTCTGTTATTATACATCACTTTTAAAAGCTTGGGTGCTTTGCAAAATGAACCATGATCCTACTTCAGTGAAGAAAAGATGGAAACGCAGCAACTGGCTTGAGGTGAAAATGGTTCTGAGCCCTAGGAGGAAGATTCTTTTCCTTTGGTGCTACTTACAATCTTGTATAGCTCAAGTAAAGCTTAAGTCCAAAATGCACTATGCAAGCTGTATGTGGTTTTCACCAAATTTCCATTGAGTCCAGTGCAAGCTACACATAACTACAGTTTTGAACATTAGGCTGCTGCTATGAGCCTGCAAATGCAGGTTCAGAAACCAAACTTCACCCCTCAGCAGGTGTCTTCTGCTCTAAGCACCAACTTTTCCCAATGTTTTGGGATGGGCAGTGAGCTAAGCTGGGATCAATCATAGCCTTCTTTCTAATGTTTTTTTCTAATGGTTTTAAATTGGAGAAGAGTAGATTTAAACTGGATATTAGAAAGAAGTTACTCCCCACGAAGGTGGTGGAACACTGGCCCAGGTTGCCCAGGGAGGTGGTTGAGTNTGCACTGTTTGCTCATGTGCAGCTTCTCAGCCACCAGCACCCCAAGGCCTTTTCTGCAGGGCTGCTCTCCATCATCTCATCCCCAGCCTGGATTGATAGTGGGGATTGTTCTGACCCAGGGGCAGGACCCTGCACTTGGTCTTGTTGAAGCTCCTGAGGTTCCCCTGGGCTCACCTCTCCAGCTTGTCCAGGTCCTTCTGGATGACATCCTGCCCCTCCAACTTATCCCCAGCACCCCATAGCTTGGTGTCATCTGCACACTTGCTGCTGGTGCACTCAATGCTGCTGGCCATAGCCTTTATACAAATATTAAAGAGTCCAGGCCCCAGTACAGAGCCCTGAGGGACACCACTTGGCACTGAGCTCCAGCTGCACTTGGAGCCATTGCCCACTCCCCTCTGGATGTGACCATCCAGCCAGTTCCTTATCCACTGAACATCAACACATACTTGTAAGAAACAGCTTCAGTTGGCTTGTCATTATGTTTTTCCTTGTATACTGCTGCAGGGGCTGTGTAGGACTGTCAGGAAAGAAGAGTATGTACTTGAGATATAATTGAAAGACCAATTTTTAGTTTCCTAAACATGTAAACCCCCAGATTTTTCTGGGTGAATGGGGTAGTGTGATCTTAACTGCAGAAGAATTTGCCTAAAGGTTGTGTGTTAAATATAGGCAACACAATGTTGGAGTTATGGAATAATATGAGAAGAGGAAGGAGGAAGGGGAAAAGCTGTGGTGATAAAAGATTTTTTTTTACCCAACTGAAAGGGCAATTGTTGCTTATTATATGTCTCCAGATCCCTTTCCCCAAGGTATTTGTGGTGTGAGATAAAAGAATACTATTAAAAAACGGTGATGGCAATTGGGCTATAGTAATGAAAACAATGAGTTAAAAAGTGAGGAAAGAGCAAAGATTCTGGCACAGGAGAGAAAAAAAAAGAAAAAAAAAGAAAAGCAGTAGCAATTCTCCACAGGCAGCAAATAATTTGTTTGAGTGTATAATTAATAGCTTTGTCAGAAAGTACTTAGATTGTGAAATATTGGAAGTAGACCTCTTCCTGGATGGATTGAGATGAATAGGTTCTCCAGCAGAGGATGAAAACTCCTATTGCTCAGTGGTTGGAGCATGTGCTGCATCTAGATTTGTCTGAGTTTTTGCTTCTTTTCCTCTCTTCCTTCACTTGCTCCTCTGGCTGCAGGGGAGAGGGTGAAGGGAATGAAGACAAGAGAAAAGAGTGCTTCTAATTCCAGTATTGGATGGTATCTCTTATCTGAAAGAGATACAGCTTCTCCCTTGTACTTTCTCTTCCATTTTTTTTGTTAGGAAAAGGCTTGAACTGAGTAGAAGTCATTCTTCCAGAGCTCTTAAAAGCAGAAAAGTTTTCCTCTAGACTGAAAGTACAGTTTAAACCTGCTTTTAATGGAAGTCTACATCAAAAACTCTTCCTGAAAGGCAGGCATACATTATGAAAATTACTTTTCTTTTTATTTTGTCCCAATCCATGTTTAAGTTTTACAGTAAGGGCCAGCCTCTAATTTTGGATTATTACTTTTGCTCGGCATAACTTGTCTCCAGATCTCTTTGATCTGGAGTATCAGATCTTTATCTTTAAAGTATCTTTAAAGTACATCATTAAGTATCTTTAGAGAACATCATCATTTGGTTAATAAAAATCTCAGAAATGAAAAAAAATCCATTCATTTTTAGGTTCTGCCTGCCCGTCATTGGGTAGAGTGGCCTAGTTATAGATGGAGATGAGCCTCACACTTCATTCCTAGGCTTTTCCAGGCACTACTTTGTATCAAATCATGGCTAAAATCTGGAAGAAATGTGGCAGGCAGAACATTCAGAAATCAGAAAAACTGAATTCACTTTAGGTTAGCTTTATCACAACCCAGAAGGAGTTCTAGGATCTAACTGAGTCAGGAATTTTAACCAGCAAATAGTCTAATGACAGCTTCATTATTAATTTTTTTTTAATATGTTTGGGAAATTAAAATTATTCTTTCCATTATATCGAAAGGAATAAAATCAGTTCTGCAGAACAAGGTTTATGAAGTCTTATCTTGCAATTCTTGCTCTGATCCAGGTAATTTAGTCTTGAATGAGAGCATGTCTGGGTTAGCTAGAAAACTGCAGGAGTTTGGGCCTCTGGGACATTACTATCGTTTGTTATATCAGTTACTACACCTGAAGCTAAGTACTACAAATGTCATTCTGAGGATGACAAAACCTGTCATCTTTGATGAAAATGAGCTAGGATGATGTTCCCATAGAAATTTAACAGAAATAAATCTCTTCCTTTTAATTTTCAGAAGCTAAACTGAAATGGATTAAACCACATTCCTCTTGGGGCATAATTATCCATAAATGTATTTAGTTTAGGAACATAAGAGGGAAGGAGAGCAGGTATGTCTATGCCATGGATCCAGAGCCATATAGCTCTCTCTAAATAATGTATTTCTGAGAGAAGATAATCTCTGTTTCTTCTCTCTTGTGGAAGTCTGCTCTACAGGAGAGCCCAGTGAATCAAACAGTAGTTTAGGAGAACCAAAATATGTCTTAGTAGTTCAGTCTTTATTGAACTTTTTAAACATAAACTAGACAAAGAAAGCTTAGCATTCAGGTTTGTTTCTTCCTGGCAGAATTAAAAAAAAAAATCTGTGGCAATAATCTTCTGTATTATTCTTTTTTTCTGAGAAAGCATTTCAGAGGAAAACTCCTAACCTTTAGTCTTTTTGCATCACTAAAGCTTTGCTTCTGCCCTTCCAACCCAAACCATTCTAGGATTCTAAATGTTGTATGAATTAGCAATCTTGAAAATTCAGACCTGTGTGTTTTGTCTCTGTTTGTAGTGTTCCAGGCAAACTGCTGTCATTTTTTTTCTTTTTCTGTTAGAGTAACCAGTATATCAGCATACTTTTGTTCTAGAATCATTGTAAAACTATTCTTTTGGTTTGTTTTTCATACCAAAAATCCCTACTGCCCAGATTTTTAATTCTGATTAAATAGTAGGAATTGTAAATCTCAGAAACAGCTGGAAGTGATCTCCAGAGTGCTTCCCGTGTCCAACTCTGCTCTTTAAATGACTCTATGCAATTGTCCTGGAAATGAGATTAGCATGAACAAAAAATAAATTCATTTTTATGGTCCAAAATATAAATTTGTTTTTATGGTCCAACTCGATTTATAGAAAACAACTCTTACTTTTAGACATATAGAGAGTAGCCCGTGCTGGTTGGTTGATAGGACTTGCAACCCTGTGAGGGACCCACACAGGAATAGTTTGTTTCTGAAGGCCTGCACCCCATGGAAAGGACACAAGCTGGACCAGTTCCTGAACAACTGCAGACCAAGGGAAAGACTCACGTTGGAGAAATTCATGGAGGACTGTCTTGGGTGGGAAGGACCACACACTGGAGCAGGGGAAGAGTGGGAGTAATCCTTCCCTTGAGGAGGAACGAGTGGAGCATTAGGTGATGAACTGATCACAACTCCCAATTCATTGCTCCCATTGTGCTGCTCACGGGGAGGAGGTAGAGAATTTGGGAGTGAAGTATCTCATAAAATGTCAGAGGTTGGAAGAGACCTAGAAAGCTCATCTAGTGCAACCCCCCTGCCAGAGCAGGAGCACCTAGAGCAGCTCACACAGCAATGTGTCCAGGCAGCTCTGCAATGGCTCCAGACAAGGAGACTCCACAGCCTCCTGGGCAGCCTGGGCCAGTGCTCTGGCACCTGAACTGCAAACAAGTTCCTCCTCAGCTTAATACTAAACCTCCTGTGCTCCAACTTGCTCCCATTCTCTCTTGTCCTACCATTGGATGCCATGGAGCAGAGCCTGGCTCTCTCCTCCTCACACTCACCCGTAACAGATTTCTAAGCATTGCTGAGGTCTCCTCTCAGTCTCCTCTTGTCCAGGCTGAAGAGACCCAGCTCTCTCAGCCTGTCCTCCTAGGGCACATGCTCCACTCCTTTCAGGATCTTGCTGGCCCTGTGCTGGANGCATCATCTGCAAACCCTCAATAAGTTTGTAGATGACACCAAGACTGGAGGGAGAGTCGATCTGCTTGAGGGTAAGGAGGCTCTACACAGGGATCTGGAAAGGCTGGATCAATGGATTGAGACCAATGGAATGAGCTTCAACAAGACCAAGAGCCAGGTCCTACACTTGCGTCACAATAACCCAAAGCAATGCTATAGGCTTGGGGCAGAGTGGTTGGATTGCTGCCCGGCTGGGAAGGACCTTGAGTTGCTCGTTGACATGGAGAAGAACAGGAAAAAAAAACAACAAAACTGTGTGTTTTCTTTAAAGACATATTCTCTCGGTAAAGCGTGGGCAAGAAAACTAATAAATGTTAAGAATCTTCTCCTGAATCTTTCATAGACTTAAGCCTTTACAGCAGCCAGCAAAGCAGCTGTAGCTGAGCAGCAAGATAGAAGGACAGTTTATTACCTTGTTTTCCTGCTTTTGAAAAATGCTAGAACATGTCAAGAAATAAAAACAGCTTAAATGTCAGTGCTTAGGAGCAGTGCAAGCACAGCAAGCCAGCTAGCAGTAATCCATCTCCTCATCTTCAAAGTAATGTTTCATTTCTGGCATCCAACTTAATTACAAGTAGGAATAACTATTATACCACCCCCAAAATTGGAAAGGTTTGAGCTTTAGACCTGCCTTAAATGAGTTCTGTGGATCAAAGCTTGTCTTCTGTCTGATGCCTTACAAAAAGATTCTTTCAAAGGAGTAAGCCTTCTTTCCCTTGCTTTGACTAAAAAGAGTGTTGCACAAAGAGAGGGAAAAAGGAAGCTATTTGGCAGGCAAAATGGGACTAACAGCTGATGCTCAAATTTCTGAGCTAATAGAAATCTGATTCCTTGCTTGTTTGTGGAGCATGAAAGTATAAACAAATGACAGTGCAAATCTTGACATGAGATTCAGAAACATAGATGTATATATTCCTATTGTCAAACAAACCTGTGGATAAACTTTATTCTCCAGCCAGACATTTCTCTGAGCAACCCATGTCATCTCACATCAAAAATGGTCTTCCAGCCTTCTTACATCATTTCTGATGGACTCCATTATTCCTAGTTTAGCTTAGGATATATAACCCTCACAAAGTGGACATCCTCAAGTATTGACCATGAAGACATGAAGTCATCCTGAAAGAAAAATATGGGAAGGCATTATCTGTTGCAATCAAAGTTGATCAGAACCTTAATTTCTTCAAGTGGATGTCACCATCCTGGACAGACTTTGTGAATGCAGCTCCGTGGAGGGCTCCATCCAGGCTCTTCCCAAGCGCTTTTTCCAAGCGCTGCTGGCTGCAAAGGCCAATTTGGGACAGACCAGAGCGGTTGCAAAAGGCACAGCACAAGGACTCCTCAGGAGGTAGAAGCTGCAAGACACGATTCTTTCTGCGCTGTCTTTTCTCCTCCAGAGTGATCCTGCGTGCCTGCTCCAAACCATGGGCGCCATTCAAACTAGTGTGTGTGCAGAGCTGCTGAGTGGAGGCCAGAGGAGAGCAGTTCAGGGCAGCAATATGGCCAAGGCTGAGCTGTTGTTTCAGGGAGTCCTTGCATCTCCTCTTCGGGGCTCCTCTCTTGCCACAGCCAGGGGCAAGTTGCCCAGAGAGCATGAGCTTAGGCAGGCAGGAGTTCTTCATNTCAGCAGTGGCTGCAAAGCAGGATGTTAAACGCTGCAGAGCTACTTCTGTCTAGGCAACAAGGGCAGCGTCAGCAGCAGAAAGCAGCTCCTGGACAAGATGCTTTATGCTCTTAGTATGGGCCTGCAAACCCCTTAGGTTAAATAGGCTTCCATCAGTATGATATCTAATGGAGATCCCATCCTGGTCATCCAATTCTGCCCTGGCCCTTTGGAGCATCATACTGAAAAAGAGTGTGATGTGGATGTATTTAGTGGATGTATTAACATTGTCACATGTACTTTGTAATGTGTTTGAACATAGTTTAACAAGATATTTTCCAGTTAAACAGTGGAGTTCTGAATTTCATTGCTTAACTTAGTAATTCAGCAAAGCTACTTACAGTGTCATGTTTTGCCCAGTAGAAGAAACAATGGAGAATTTTAATTCAGCTAATCATCTCTGGGCTTAAAAGTTTTTGGAATCCAAAAGATCAACTGTTAAGAAACACATGAAAAGAAAGAAATTATGCTTCCCAGATAGAATTTCCAATAATAATAAAAGCAGTTTCCCAAATTGCTGTGGTTGTTTGGGAAAAACAAACTCACAAATGAAACCAAAATGCTCCTGCAATGATTTGCCCTTCTCTTTTTCATGGCAATTTGAAATGTATGTGTGGTTACCTTGGTTGTAACAAGACAGCCTAAAGATTTGTGAGGGTTAAAATGGATCAACCTGATTCTTCTCCTCAGGTCTATTTGGCAGTCAAAGTAAATTATTCTGAGTGCCAGTTTAGGAGACAGATCATCTTATAGGATAAAGATGTTTATTTTGCCTCTTATCTGCTATTAATCAAAAGGTTTGCAAATTTAAGAAGAAGAGCATGATCACTTCCAAGTTAAAGATAGAGCAAGAGAGATGTAATCCTGCTTTAAGGGGCAGGACTGAGTTCTTTTCAGTACCTGCAGTTACTGAATGCAATGATTGGATTTTAAAAGGGAAAATAAAACTATCCAGAGGGTCAGAGAATCCAAGATAAAGATTTATTTTCTATTTTCCCCAAGTAACTCAGTGTCCATTTCAATTAGTGACTTAGCTTGTTTAAAAACCCATGAAAGTTCCTTCATAATTCCCTGCCTCATTAGCTAAGGTTTTAGTGATGAGAATTTGAGACTAAGCAGACAGATACTCATCTACACACAGAACAGGTATAAAACTTGCCTTAGGTCACAAATAACTCATGAAAATAAGGCTAAATACCAAAAAGGAATGAAACATCCAAGCATTTTTCCCTCCTTCATGTTCCTATAGCCTGGGAAACATGAATCAAGCTTCCGAGGAAAGATTCCTTAAGGGGAGAAAAATCTAGACTGACAGACATAAAATTAAACCTATTTTATAGCACTGGCATGACTTAGACTCATTTCTATAAAGCTTAAAATAAATCAATTTCTCAATGCATAAAATCATGGAATGGTTTGGTTTGGAAGGGATCTTTAAAGGTCATCTACTCCAACCTGAAAATTAATCAAGTAAATTAACACTTCAAATGAAAAACTGCTCAGAATTGTCTAACAGGGCAGGAAATCTCCTTTCTGGCAATTTCTTTTGGGGAAGACACAAAGAGAAATTCCTTTTTCAGAATGATAAAATAAAAAAAAAAATACATATTTCAACTCATAATATATTTCTTCAAACAAGCTAATAGCTCTCAAATGTGTTTTCTTCCTCATTGAGAGAATGATGAGCCAAGTCCATTGCCAAGTCAGCTAGCCATCCAATTCTTTCTTCCTCTGTTTTAGGTTGCCTACTTGACTGCACAGCCCAACCTTTTCCCAGATGGAAAAACCTTTTTCCTAAGGTGCTTGTGTAGCTAATATGCTTAGTCAGAGTGAGTGATTTAAGCTGCTTGAATTCTGAGAGGAAGTCCTCTCGACAAGTTGTTTATCACGGAGGAAAAGGCAGAGAATTACAGATGAGGCAGCTCTTCAAAAGTGCAGATCCTCATCTCATATAGGTACTTCATTCCATCTTCAGATTGGCTGAATCTGAAGAATTGGAAAGGGATGGAATTTCAGGTGTAACTCTGCTTTTCTGACGTGTCCTATCTGATGACTTAGTTACTCCTTTCCTGAAGAGGGAAGCAGAGCGCAAAACAGGTTTAGTAGTCACCAAGCACGCTGTGAGTAGGATACACTTTGCTTGTGCAAAGTATATATATAAGGCAATAATTCAGGGTTGCCATTTCTAACCCAGGAATCAGGTACCTGGTAGCCAGCATAAGTGCAATCACCTCAATTAAAAAGCCTTTATATAAGATCATAATTTTCCTTACACTCCTTCTGCAGGCGCTAGAGGTACATGGATCCCTTTCTTCAAGAGTTTGTGTTAAATTTTAAAGTGAGTAAAGAGCTATAGAATTATTTAAGATATCTCAAGTAATTGGCCTGAATATTTTTCCACAAAACAATCAACCACACTTCTTCAAAACCCTTAATTCTGCAGTGAGCAATAGGTGAATCTCTACACAGCTACACAGGTTACAAACTGCTGCCAGCAGGGACAAGAGGAATGGGAGGTGTGTAAAATATCCTAATCACTTGTTTTTTTCCTCTAAGCTTTTTAAAATACAGTTGTTAAACCCTCTTGGACATGCTTTTCAGCATGTTTTCCCCTTGAACTTACGGGCACCTATACTGCTAGAAATAAAATTTGAACTGTAAACAGATGTTGTTGTTACTGGAGATAAGAAGCACATTTCAACCTAAATTGTTTGAAGGAGATTTCTCTGTTTATGGGAGATTTCTCTGCTGATGCTGAATTTCTATGGTCCTTAGAACAGAATATAAAGCTACTTATTTAATGATGATGATGAGGGATTTGGTCCTGAGAAGCTTTACAGACCTGAGTAATCCTCCCTTCAAACAGCAGCCCTGCTGAAATTAAGAATTGTTTTCCTGAACCTATTTGCAGGAGCAAAACAGCACAGCAACAAAACCTTTTCCAGGGAAAGGCCAGCTAATCAAATTCTGGCTGTAGTTGACTCTGAGATCCTATTGACTTCATGGGAATTTCTACAATATCCTTGGATCTTTAAGGTCTGCTTTGCAGAGCATCCTGGGTCTAGTTGAAGTCCTTGGGAACAACAAAAGTCAATATTCCATGAAATTCAACAGTTCACATGGAGAAAACCTCATAGGGGAGAAAAATAGACACTAACTTTCTGCTATCTAAATGCTTTAAATAATTGTTGTGGAGGAAAACCCTAGGCTCTCAAAATAGATCATTCTTGCAGTCACATAATGGACAATGCACCAGCATGCTAAATTATCCAGGGGGATATGTTCCTGGGAAAGCATATTGCAGTATGAGTTGTGTTCCTAATATCATATGCTCCTGGTGACATCAGGTCCATATCCCTGTGCAAGTTCAGCCAACATGCAGGTGACATAAAATGCAACCCACTCCAGAATCATACACACAAGGCAAGGAAGAGCTTGCAGATTTTAAGTAGGTTTTATATGGCTAATGGACTAAAGTTCTGAGGACAGTCTAGTCAATGTAATTAATGCATTTCCCTTTGCAGCTTGAGTTAGAGGAATGGACATCTGTGTTGACCATCTGTCTGTACAAATATGGGCTGTTCCTGAGCTGCTGCTGTGGTGGGATGATCTCCCCAAAGCTGCTCAGTCACTCCCCTCCTCAGGCATACAGGGGGCAGGGAATACAATGAAAAATGCATGGGCTGAGATAAGGATAGCTAGAGATCACTCACCAGTTTCTGTCATGTGCAAAGCAGACTTGACCCAGGGAAATTAGTTTAATTTATTAACGTTCAAATTTGAGTAAAATAATGACAAATAAAACCTAACTCTTAAAACACCTCCCTGCCACTCCTCCCTTATTCCCATGCTCTACTTCAAAAATCTTCAAAAAGGGCAAGAAAGATGACCTGGGAACTATACTCCAGTCAGCCTCACCTCCATCCCTGGGAAGGTGATGGAACAGCTTGTTCTTGCCATCATCTCCAAGCATTTGGAGGAGAGAAGGCTTATCACGAGTAGTCAACATGG
>VWZO01004609.1:858-16669 GCA_013396975.1 Bucco capensis | reverse complement strand
TCTCCCTGCCCATGTCTCTAGCCTGTCCAGGTCACTCTGGATGGCAGCACAGCTCCTGGTGTGCCAGCCACTGCTCCAAGCTTGGGATCATCCTCAAACTCGCTGAGGGAACACTCTACCCCTTCATCCAGATCATTGATGGATATATTGAACAGTCACCCTCTCAAGATTGCTGCAAGATGTCTTGAATGCCTTGAGCAGTGTCCAGCCCCAGTGACAGCTCTGGCAATTTTTAGTTTTGAGGTACTTCTGGAGGCCTAATGCAGGTAATGCAGATGGAGACTTTCCTGTTCAGAGGCATGGTGGTGCCAGGCTTGGATGTTGGCATACTTGCTGACCATGCTCAAAAGCCCCAAAACCCAAAGTCAACATGAACTAAGATTTAGGAAGACTTTGTGGCTCATTATGAAGTCCAGTCATGATAGATCCCTATCATCCCCATAGGATGATATCATAGGATATGATATCAGAGATGCCTTTGAGTTTCACTTAAGCTAGAATTCATAGAAAAATATGGACATGGCACACATAGCCCCAGCAAGGTTCCCCAATGGAATAATATGCCTAGATTTTTTTTGACTCTAGAAATTGGGTTGCAGTGAAAGATGTTTACATTATTTTCTTTTTTCCTAAGTTAGGGGTCAAGAGCAGTTTTTGTAGCTCAGCATGCTTTAAGATGAGAAATCCTAGCAATTGAATAAATAAAGGTCAACAGCCCAAACTAGATTAAAACATGAGGATATATGAATCATTAATAGTTTCATTCTCTGAAAGTTCATCTACAGGTGCTCCTTCAAATGCTTTTCTGAAGAAGAAGATAAATGAAAGCCCAAGAACTTCTTAACATTTGCCATAATCTGCAGTTCTTAATAAAATATTGTGCTATTTCAGGCTCCAAAAGCACCACAAGGACTGTGGGATGTAGTAGCCCAAGACAAAAGATGCATTGCAGCTGAGGCATCTTTGAGAGACCTCCTGAAGGATAAAATTTTTGTGCTGTCTGGGCAAGTCTGTATCTTCTGTATATTATGCAATTTTTCATTAAGTGGAATCAGGTCTCCTTTCCCCCTTCTTCCATTCTTAGCCCTCATGTATTTATATGTGCCCATTTTCTATGTTTGGAACTAATTCTACTCTAATTCTGTGAATCTAGTTCATCTTAAATTAAATAGACACTTTATGCATCAGTTCTACCTGACACAGATTAAAAAAAAACATGTAATATCCAAGTCAACATGACTGCTGGCTGTGATGATATTTTTCCAACAATTTTTAGTTTTATTAAAGATCTTGCCTAGTTGACTGCCATATTTAATGTTTGTATAACATAACTGACACAAAAATAGGAACCTAACTGCCCAAAGACAGCAGTGTATTATAAAATCTCTGGCCGGATCTGAAGGACAAGAGAGATTTTTAAATGGATAATAACATTAAATATGTATCATAAAATGCTTATAAACATATGTACTTGAGATAAATTGATCAAATAAAGCGGTTGGAAAAGGCACAGCACAAGGACTCCTCAGGAGGTAGAAGCTGCAAGACACGATTCTTTCCAAGCTGTCTTTTCTCCTCCAGAGTGATCCTGCGTGCCTGCTCCAAACCATGGGCGGCATTCAAACTAGTGTGTGTGCAGAGCTGCTGAGTGGAGGCCAGAGGAGAGCAGTTCAGGGCAGCAATATGGCCAAGGCTGAGCTGTTGGTTCAGGGAGTCCTTGCATCTCCTCTTCGGGGCTCCTCTCTTGCCACAGCCAGGGGCAAGTTGCCCAGAGAGCATGAGCTGCAAATGAACTTAATGACACAAAAATAAACCAGATTTGGTGAATACCCCTTCCTACATTGTGTATGGCTTTAAATGGAAACCTTTATCTCTTTCACACCCCTCAAGTTCTGTGCAATAGGAATTACAAAAGAAGAGCAGTGATCTTTCAGTAGTGTAAGGGACAGTACCTTTCTCTCTTGATACTGCTGGTGTGCCACTCAAGACCCTTTTGCCAACCACAGGCGATGACTAGAGATGTTTTTTAAATGGGTGTTGAAAGGACAAAAGAACAATCAGGTTCTGCAAGCCTGGAGACTGCTGGCTTCCTCTGCTTAGGTGCACTGACAGACCACGCTATACTTCTACAAATGGGCCAGGCTTGCAGGATTATTTGGACACAAAACATGATGAAGCATGTTACTGTGGAAGAAATTATGGATATAACATGAGATGCAGACTATCCTTTTGGCATAAGTTAAGCACTGCCTACAGTTTATTTGCCTCTGCTGGCTGACTCTGAAGCAGCTCTAATTTGATGCAAAAGAGCAAAGCTTCCTTCACACAATTGCATCTTGGTGTAAGAGATTGATGCATAAGGAGTCACTGTATAGGGCAGAAAGAAAGAAGAAGTTATGGGGAGTATTTAGCAGAAAAAAAGTCTTTCTGTCATTTCAAGAAATACATCCTTGCTCAGTCATCTTCAAGACATTTTCTTTTGGATTCATTTTTTTTTGTTTCAGACCTTGAAAACTGTATTTTTGAAAAAGAAACTCATGCTTACTATTGGATTATATGAAAAAATTCTAGAAATAAACAGTCCTCTTGCCTTATTCTTTCCTTCTTCCTTTTAACTTTGACTCTTCTTTGTCTTTATTTTTAATCTCATTAAAAGGGATAGTACATATTTAATGAAAGTGCCATAAGCCTTTTTCAGTTAGCTTGAATGTTTTTCATCCCAAGTATAAATTTGTATTCTCTGTGATTCCTTGTGATATTTGATTCTCTGCATACCTACAGGCTACACTGCTAAAGTTAATTTGAACTGATTTTCTCACTTATTTCTGCTCAATTTAAAGTAGTCCTTTTTGAGGAAGACTGAGATCTGCATGATGGTTATAGTCATGCAGTGGTCAGAAAAAAAACTGCTATGGAATATCTTTGGAGGCACAGCTCTGTCTGAGTTTGCAGATGTTCTGATCTCATGAGAGCAACCTAAACATGCCTGAGGCATCACCTTCTTCTGAGTTACTATTGTATAACTGAGAAGTTTTACTTGAAAATGTGGCCACATAAAATGCTGGGGCATTACAAAAAGAAACATATATTTGTGTACATTCCCATTTTAAGAATGTTCAAAGCTCTTCTCATACACTTTTTTATTACTCTCTCACTGGTGGTAGTAGAATCCTAGAATGGTTTGGGTTGGAAGGGACCTCTGGAGCTCATCTAGTCCAACCCCCCTGCAGTGGCCAGGGACATCCCCAACTAGAGCAGCTTGCCCAGAGCCCTGGCAAGCCTCACCTGCAATGCCTCCAGGGATGGCAACTCAACCACCTCCCTGGGCAACCTGTGCCAGTGTTCCACCACCCTCGTGGGGAGCAACTTCTTTCTAATGTCCAGTCTAAATCTACTCTTCTCCAATTTAAAACCATTGCCCCTTGTCCTTTCACTGCAGGCCTTTGCAAACAGGCCCTCTGCAGCCTGCTTGGAAGTTCCTTTTAGGTCCTGGAAGGTCACTAGTAGTTCCCCTGAAGCCTTCTCTTCTCCAGGCTGAACAATCCCAGCTCCCTCAGCCTGTCCTCAGAGCAGAGGTGTTGCAGCCCCTGAGCATTCTCGTGGCCTCCTCTGCACCTGCTCCATCAGCTCCATGGCCTTTGTGTGTTGAGGGCTCCAGAACTGGACCCAGTATTGCAGAGGAGGTGTGAGCAGAGCAGAGTGCAGTGGCAGAATCACCTCTCTGGCTCTGCTGGCCACGCTTCTCTTGCTGCAGCCCAGGATGCCATTGTGCTTCTGGGCTGCCAGCGTGCACTTACTCTTTGGATACTTATGTACTTACTCTTTGGATGCTTATGGATGGAGACCTCCCTGGATCTTCTCACGAAACCTAGCCATGATGATGATGATTTATGGATACAATGCTGGCCTTGAAAAGAAGACAAATTTTAGAAACCACTTCAATTTTGATATTACTTCACTTGTACTAGCTAGTGGAGTGGAATTTCTACCTGAAAAGTCATTGATACCTGAAATGCAGATACCAGGAGGCCTTCCCAGCTCCAATTTCTGGGTGCATGCTTTGGTTGCATTTTAGCTCCAAGCAAGGCAAGGTTTGAGCATGAGCTGCACACATTGGTGTGGCTTCCAGCACCAGAAGAAAACTTCAGGGATCCTCACTCAGCAACATTGTCAGGAAAATGACTCTTCACAGACCTACAGCACAAGGAGGAAAGCAACTGTTGGCTGCTCCAGGTCCATTTGGTAAGTCCAAAGTTGATCTATTATTATTGCTATCATTGTTGGTCTTTTTAGCCAACATGAGTGCTTGAAGCACAAAGTAACTGTTTTTGGTAGGTACAGCTCTACAAGTGGAACATGAATGGAGCATTTTCTTTCTCTTTTCTTCCCCTTATGGGATTTTCTTAGACTCACTCAGATGGAAAATTATAGATGTTTCTGAACACATTTTCTGCCAGCTCTATTCATAGTGTTTTTGGCCCTCCAAAAGGAAAAGCTTGAAGAAGTTCAAGAGCTGAAAGGATATCACAAACTACACAAAGGTTAACAGATTGAAATAACAAGTAATGTAAAAGCCAATGCTATCAACCTCTTAGTAAATGATGTGTTTGGTTGTTCTGCAGGTTTTTTGTTTGTTGGTTTTTTTGCTTAAATGAGTAATTTCTTTGGAAACAGACATGGGAACTTTCCTGTCTTCTGCTCCTCTTGTGCAAGAGGTGAGCAGGATGGAGAAGGTAGCATGACTTCCATTGCAATTACACTGAATTTAATTCATTCCATTTAATTCAATTGAAAGGCTCTCAAACCCTTCAGAAAATTGTTGAACGAGATACAAATAAAGCCAGAGTCCTCACAAAACTCTTTAAACCATAGCTGGAGTTATGTATGAAGCATGTGCTCCAGTAGAGATGTCCTCCTGCTCAGATTCTGCAGTGCCACAGGATGAAATTCTTTGGCTTTCTCACCCAAATTTCAAATACAAAAGTGATTCAGGAGTTTAAAAATCACAGACCTTCAATGTGATTTGGCTCTTAAGTGCATAAGCCACCAAACAATATTGAGCTCTCAGGTATTTTACAGCTTCTCTTTCATCACATAAATTGGTATATTTGGAAGTAGTCTCTAAACCTGTGTTTTTGAAAGTGACTTTTCATCTTCAGGAATTCATGTCACTGTGGACTACTCAAACTGACATTGAAATACACTGGACTACTGATTCCTTCTCTTTCATTGTCCTCCTTCTCTAGAGAAACAAAGAAAAACACAGGGAAAATACCTGCAAAAGCAGAGGATATGCTTACATCTGAGAAACAGTCCTGACTGCTGAAGTTCCAATACTTGATAAAACCATCCTTTAATCCTCTAGGAAGCATCAATACAGGCAAAAAGGAGGTTAGACACATCTTACAATAAATATATCAGAAAAGGAAATAATGTTGCTCTTCTGCTGATTAAGAGAGTCACTCTAGTGCAAAACAATTTTTCCATTCCCTTTTTGCAGAATTCTTTGGGATGGGTGATTCTAAAGAGAAAACTTAGCAAATTAGGCCAGTGCCTAACCATCATTTTAAGGTTACATCACTGGTGTCTTATGAACATAGTAGATAGAAGTCATATCACCCTGGGAAAAATATGCAACTAAAATAATTATCTTCAAGCATTTGATAAAAAAAAACCCCAAACTTTTCATTATCATAGTATATCTTGAATTTATTTATTTTTTTTATTTTAATTGCAACACCTTCTGTCTGTTCCTTTGTTCATGAGTCTTCTACAGTGAGTTTCTTGCAAATGGAAGACTTTAAATAAAATCAAACCATTCCAGGAAACAGAGAAGAACAAACAAGAGTAAAACAACAAACAGAAGGACAAGGAGGAAAGTGAAAGCTCAAAACCAGGTCTCTAAGTCATTTCACATCAGTGGCTGGATGGAAGAACAAGGGAACCAGGGAAGGTAAAAGGATGCTGGGGAAATTATTTAAGGTTTTCAATTAAGTGGAACAAAACCCATTAAAATATCAGTTCCAGTCAAAATAAAACACCATTTTGTTTTTCCCATTCTGAATTATTCAATCTTCTTCTGACCTTATTCTTCTAATGAAGACAGTTTTCAAATGGAGTGGAGGAGACATGAAGTTGGAAGGGTTTGTTTCTCGAAATGTTTCACCATTTCTTTAATGAAACATTTCGTTTGGAAAATGTCAAAACATTTTACCTGCACATTTTCAGAACAGAACATTTTGACACTTCGATATCTCCCTCTTTCTGACAGAACAATTTGTAGAGTGCAGTGCTAACTGAGTTTTTTAACAACTGACTTTCTTTCTCCACCCCCAAATCCATACTCTATGGTGATTTTAGGATCTGCAAAAGAAGAAATTCCCAGATGTTTCTTAGCAACAAATAAATTACTTATTAATCACACAAGAGTGATCAAACAGGAGCTCCTGGCAGATAGGAGCAGGGACTCCTGTCACACAACTGGACTCATGGAAGTTCAGTGGGGCTGCAGGAATCCTAGAATCACAGAATGGTTTGGGTTGGAAGGGACCTCTGGAGCTCATCTAGTCCAACCCCCCTGCAGTGGCCAGGGACATNTGGGCTGCCAGCGTGCACTGTTTGCTCATGGCCAGCTTCTCAGCCACCAGCACCCCAAGGCCTTTTCTGCAGGGCTGCTCTCCATCATCTCATCCCCAGCCTGGATTGATAGTGGGGATTGTTCTGACACAGGTGCACTTGGTCTTGTTGAAGCTCCTGAGGTTCCCCTGGGCCCACCTCTTGTCCAGGTCCTTCTGGATGACATCCTGCCCCTCCAACTTATCCCCAGCACCCCATAGCTTGGTGTCATGTGCACACTTGCTGCTGGTGCACTCAATGCTGCTGGCCATAGCGTTTATAAAGAGGAAAGCATGCTGGGTTTACCCAAGGCATGACTGAGATGGAAATGGTGACGTATGGCAGCTCTGTTGGTGACTGTACAGAACCACTCTCACCCCACAACAGTGCACAGTTTTGGGTTCTTCCCCAGGATCATCAAACTTGTGGGAAAAATGAGAGTATAAAAAACTTCTGAACTGGTATTCAAAACAATTTCCTTTTGAGTATCTAATTTATACAACGGAAGACCTCTAAGAACCTTATCTGAACCTATTGATGCTTAAAATGCTCGTGCTGTTTTCTCTCACAGCTCTTTTTGCTTGTATATTTGTATAACTATGTTGGTCCAAGCTTTGGGCACTTTAAAATTTCCACTGTTTTAATCATCTCTGTTCACTGTCTGTGTCCTTCTGATGCTGTCACCATTTCATTGTGCCCTTCATGTTCTTGTCTCTCCGAAGAAGAGTCTTGTGTCTGCCTTCTGAACTACTTTTTAACATTTGTCTACAGAAATGGGAGGATGAAGAGTAAAAATTTCAGTTTTTAAAAGACACATCCTGTGGCCTACCCAATGAAAAATTTAGGTTGTCTCTCCAGGTGCTTACCTTTAGTCCCACAGAAAACCTCTCCTGCAGTATTGACTCCACATTTCTTCCTTCTTATGTATTGGAGTTGCTGTCATACAATAATAATAGTGTTATTATTCATAATAGAGTAATAATAATTATAAAGACATTATTATTAGAAACCAAATGGAAAAAAATAAGAAAAAATACCTGTGAAGCTCCACTATGTGGTTAATTATATTTTTATAATCCACCAATAATTGTTGCAGGGATTGTCAAACAAGGCCCTCCTTACTTATGTAAGTAAAAGATAAAATTACAATGAACAGATACTCTAAGACAGAGAAATGGCTTTGCGATTCTATTTTTACTACTTTTTTGATTTATTTCCTAATAATATTTTACTCTACAATCTAATAACAATTAGTACTTACTAGAAAGAGAAACTACTGTCAGTTTTCTTATGTTAAATGTAAATGTGCATTTAAAAGAGTTCTGTGAATCAAACTGCACTTCTCACTATCCTCAGTCTGAGCTTTCTGTCATCTCTGAATTGGCTTTAAATCATTTAGGATTTCATGACAACTTTATCCCTTGTCACTTATTAATTTCTTAGCATACTCTTACTAGTCTATTCTGCAAACAGGAGAAAGAAAAGAAGCTACAGGGGTGGAATACAGACAGAATTAATTACACTGATAGCAACTGAGAGCTTTGATGTGACCCTGATTATTCTCTAGTGTGCGCAGTGCTGCTATTTGCTCAGCATGAAGAGAGCAGAGAAGGTGGCAGAGCACTGGCCCCATTTGTTTTCTTCAGCCCTCAGAGCACATAAAGAATATATTGCAAGCAGCATAACACAAAGACATGGGCATCCTGACACTTTGCAGGCATCAGGTACTTTGTAAGGTCTTTGGAGTAAGTTTTTCACCCATTCTACAGATGACTCAAGAAGGAGAAAATTGCTGTAAGACTTGCAAATTCACTTGTGTTGGATCATTTCTAGCTCCATCAAAAAGTCAGGTTAAGAAGTAGAAATTCTCTGCTGGCTCCCACGTTGAATAGCATGTTGAAGTCACTTATGATGGAGATGGCTTTAAAAAGCACAAATTATGAATAAAAGACATAAGAAGTAAAGCAGTTCCTCTCCCAACGCAATTATAAATTCCCTTTTGGTCTTTCGTGGAGTAGCTCCTACGGTTTCATTTTGGAGAAAATGTGGAGAAAGGAACATGTTCTACAGTTCTGCTGCTTGACTGTCCTACAGTTTTAACTTTTCAGAGTTCTCTGTAGATTTTTCAGCCACCCTGTGACAGGATTAGTTCTAAAAAAAGACATGTTCCCAAATGGAAGTATGTGTTGCACGCTACAAACGAGATTTATCAGCTTTATGGTTACACCATGTATCCTGTATTTAAAATACATCTCACAGACTTGTAACCAAATGGAGATTTTAGATTTGGTTAGCAACTTTCCCAGAATCATTAATGTTGGAAGAGACCTCTAAGATCATCAAGGCCAACCATCTACCTATCACCACCACGTCACTAAATCATGTCCCTAACTACCACATCTCCAGGGATGGTGACTCCATCACCTCCTTGGGCAGCCTGGGCCAAGATTTAACAACTCTTTCAAGGAGGACATTTTTCCTGACATCCAATCTAAACCTCCCCTGTTGTAGCTTGGGGCCTTGAAGGTGTGTTGTTTGCTGTCAATTTCTCTGTGTATTTCAACCTGTGATAGATGATGCCACCCAGCAGAGTGACCACTTTCCCAGGAGGTGTTCTAAGGAAGCTGCCAGATCTGATGTGATCGATGACATATTTCTCTATTTGCATCTCCAGAGGAAGGCAAAACCTGCTTTACCATGTCAGTGACTAAAAGGAACTTTTTGCACTAGAAATGGTAGTTGCTGTCTGGCTTATGCACTCACCTAAAGAAATGCCATACCTGCATGAGAAGGAGAAAAAGCACAGAGACAAAGAAAAAGAGAGAGAGGATGAGGTTGCTTAAATTGCTTTTTGTGGAGCAAATACAGTTCCTGATGGAAAAATCAGTTGTTCTTATTTAAAATGCTGAATCCTATCCCCCTCGGTACCCCCACCCTGTGTATTGAACTCTGTGTAATTGCCACTTGGATTTCTCCAATTGAACTCTAATGTAAGCATCTTCAGAATGAAGATAATCTTTAGATGGAGGAATAAACAGAGTGGAAAAAAAAAAGAATTAGGATACTAACCTCCTCCTCTTTCCATTCTGTTGTTATGGTAACGAGAGTTCCAAAAGTGTGATGTACAAGACATGGTACCAGAATAGTACAGTATTTTATTTGATGTCAGGAAATATGTTTTACAAGTGCCATGCAGAGCATAAGATTCTTGTTCCATGTGTCTGTTCCTTCTCCACAGGGTAACCAACCAGACTATAACACCCTGTGCACACCTTTTTCAAAAAACCAAACCCCTTTCCCCAAAGAAATGGGTCCACATCCTCTCAGAATGACAATAAAACTGGAGACCACCACTTTTTAACATATGAATGTAGACTTCCTATATAAATCCAGAAATCTTCCCTACCAATGACTGACAAGGATATCCCACGTCAAGAACAGAATCCCACAAACTCCTTATGCCATTCTAAACCTGAACAGGATGAATCCTTTTTTATCTCCTAAAGTGGGAAATTTGATTTTTTTTTTAAAGCACAAACCATCTGAAGGAATTAAAAAAAAAGTAAACTTGTGACAATCATGACACTCTCTTGAAAAAAAAAACCACATTAAAATAATGGAAACATATTTCACAATGGTAGAATTATCAAGCTGGAACAGTTAACTTCCTAAGAAGTGAGACAGGTTTATTCCTATCCCTAAACTATGTGAAAATAAAAGGAGATACCACAGCAATATGAAGCATTCCAGAGTCCTTTATCACACATAAAGAGTAATATGAATCATTCCAGAGTCCTATATCACACATAAAGAGTAATATGGAAAAACCTCTTCTGAAGGCAAATTTATAGTAAAGCAAAACTATAGTTTTGGGGAGGGAGAAACAAGCAAGAACAATATTATTCTTGAGGTATCAACAGGAAAACATCCAATTAACAGAGGGATCTGAGTTATAAATAAAATGAAACAAGTCACCCCAACTGACAGAAGAGAGACACTATAAGCTCCAGCTGCAGGTTTCTGATAACGGGGAAGAGAGCTGACAAGAGATTCAAGCAATATTGTACCTCATGTATGCAAAAAGTGCTAGGTAACAGGAGTACCTCTGGAAGATAATTTTATTTCTTGATACCAGTCCGTTGTGAATCAATTATTAGTGCTTTTAGTACTTTTCCTTTAACTCCTGCACAGGTGGGAAGCTTCAAACGCTCGCTGCAAAGTTGTGAGGAGCAGTGCTTTCCACTTTGAAGTGAAACACAGGGAAAGATGTGTTTTTTAAAGAAAGTGTACAAAGAAGTCTGATGGAGGCTGAAGGTCAACTTACAGTTTTGGGTGCTTTATTTTATCTACTCCAATGCAGGCTGCTATCAGGACAACCAGAAAGGCCATTTAGCCAAAGGATTAACCATAAGGGTTTTCCTTCTGGTAATGTTGATAGTGTCTGATTGTGAAAGGAGTTGTGGGGAGCTATTACTATGGATGCTCTGGTGAGCACCAAAACTACTTTTGGCATGATTTAGAGCTTTCATGGCACTTGTATTCATAAGCACTGTCTGAGGGAACTGGGGTTGTTTAGTCTGGAGAAGAGAAGGCTCAGGGGAGACCTTATCACTCTCTACAACAACGTGAAAGGAGGCTGGAGGGAAGTGGGTGTCAGTCTTCCCTCCTGGATTAACAGTGAGAAGATAAGATGAAATGGCCTCAAGTTACAAAAGGAGAGGTTTAGATTGGATGTCAGGAAAAATTTCGTTAGGTATTGGCCCAGGCTGCCCAAGGAGGTGATGGAGTCACCATCCCGGGAGGTGTTTAAGAAACATAGACGTGGTAGTTAGGGACATGGTTTAGTGGCATGGTGGTGACAGGTCGATGGTTGGCCTTGATGATCTTAGAGTTCTTTTCCAACCTTAATGATTCTGTGATTCTATGTAGAGCTCAGATAGTGAAGGATATAAGTAGACATCTGAAAGTTTGACCCTGAGTAATTCTGTCCCACTGCTACCTGCCTGGTTTGTATTTGCTGGGAGAGGTTGGAATTAAGCAATGTAGTCAATGACATTGATGACCATATTTAGGATCTAGTATGATTTCTTGAGCAGAGCTACTTCTTGAACTGGGGCTATAATGGCTATAAGCTGATGGCTTGTATTTTTATAGGGCTGAAAGGCAATCAAGCACTCACTTTCCTCTAATTTGCTTAAACGTGTTACAAAACAGTAATACAAACAAGCCAGTCTCAATTTCTTATAATTAATACAGCACTTTTCCCAAATCACCTCCTTTTTAAAAAAAAAAAATTAGAAAAGAAATAAAACCTATAATCCA
This sequence comes from Bucco capensis, assembly GCA_013396975.1. Taxonomy (NCBI): domain Eukaryota; kingdom Metazoa; phylum Chordata; class Aves; order Piciformes; family Bucconidae; genus Bucco; species Bucco capensis. The sequence continues at coordinate 4,732 of VWZO01004609.1, read as the reverse complement.
AAGGTGTATTTGCCTTTGCACCATCTGTTAACTACAAGAGGTGTCAGAATGAGCACAGAATGTAAAGTAGGTCGTGAATGCAGAAGTTCACTTTATTTTTCTTTGTTTATGTTATTTTGAACAGTTAATACTTCTTTTTTTTTTTTTTCATTTATTTTTGGTAAAAGATTGAGCTAGGGGACCTTTGAAAATGTCTATGACTCACTGCAGATTTCTTAATTCTTGTGATCTTTGAAAGCAGTTTTGAAAAATTTAAGAGGTCTTTCTTCTCCATCATGTAAAATGAGATGGAAGACCAGTTCCAGAAAAGATAAAATAAAATGCTCTCCTTCCTCCTAGTGTTGAGGGTTTTTTCCCCAGGATTTCTATGAAATTATTCATAAGAATGAATCTGTTGTACAAACTCCATATTTAAGGGTCTCAGTTAAGTAGATGACTATCATGCTAGAACTCGGCTTTCTATTATGATCAGAAACTGTAACTAGTTCATAATGGATTTTGGTAGGGATATTATGGAATCATAGAATGGTTTGGGTGGGAAAGGACCTTTAATGGTCATCTAGTCTATCCCCCCCTGCAGTAAGCAGAAACATATTCAACTGGATCTCTTTGTTCACAACTCTGTCCAACCTGATAATGACTGTTTCCAGGGATGGGACATCTACCATCTACCTCTCTGGGTAATTTAAGTCAATGTTTCACCAACCTCATTGTGAAAAATGTCTTATGTATATCCAGCNAAGAACCTCTCTGGCTCTGCTGGCCACGCTCCTCTTCATGCATCCTAGGATGCCATTGGCCTCTTGGCCACAAGGGCACATTGCTGCCTCATGGGCATCTTCTCATCCACCAGCACTCCTAGATTTTTTCCCCAGGGCTCTTCTCCAACACATCAGTTCCCAGTCTGTACTGATCCATGGGGTCCTGTCCTTCTGACATGTCACACATACCACTCATCTTGGTTCCTTCTCCAAACTCGCTGAGGGTGCACGTGATCCCACTGTGAATGTCATAGGTAAAATTAAATGTTGTATATAAAAATTATCAAATTGCTCAAGTTTCTTCAGTTTGGATGTCTAAGGGAGTGAACACACAAACAAATGAAGAAACTGGAACAGTCTTAAACTCTGTAGTAATCTAACCAGTTGACATGTCCTAAACTCTCTCTTGCTTCCTGCAAGTGGAAATGAGATGCCTGATCTTTCAGAGTGACCATCTGGTTTTGAAGAGCAGGTAACCAAATCTGAAAATGGGTCCCTTCAAAAACTAGAGAAATCAAGGTGTGGTAGTTGCTGGGTGCTAGTTCTTTAGCCCATCCTTCCAAACCAACAGTCCATACACCTTCTACAGACTTGGGGTTTAGAGAACAAGTCCTGTGAGGAGCAGCTGAGGCAAGTGGGGTTGTTTAGTCTGGAGAAAAAGAGGCTCAAGGATGACCTTGTTGCTCTCTACAACTACCTGAAAAGAGGTTGTAGCGAGGTATGGACTAATTTCTTCTCCCAAGAGGAAATGGTGTCAAGTTGCACAAGGTGGAGTTTAGATTGGATATTAGGGAAAAGATCTTCACTGAATCGTTGTCAAGCATTAGGACAGGCTGTCCAGGGAAGTGGTGGACTCACCATCCTTAGAGGTGTTGACAAGACATGTAGATGTAGCACTTAGGAACATGGTTTAGTGGTGGACTTGGCAGTGTTGGATTCAATGCACTTAAAGGTCTTTTGTAACCTAGAGGATTCTATGATTCTATTCTATGACTCAATGAGCTACTGCCTCACTATTCAGACTTATATGGTATTTAGTAAAAGCAGGCAACTAATCCATGTACTTTGCTTTCTTGCATGGCCACTACTAAATACACCTGGGGAAATTCACAGATTCATCTTCTGACTGAGAACATTTTTCTGAGCTGCTCTTTTGGACTCATAGGTTTTCTTGGGTACAGCTACACCAGACAGCTAATCAAGCTGAAGTGATTAAGGAGTGGGGATCTGAGACTTAGATCTTGTTCCAATTGTTTATGAATTGATCAGTAATTTAAACAATACTTGATTTTTTCTTCTCATAGCCTGTTGACTAATAACAAGACAATGCCTATTTTGGAAACCTTTGCTTTTCTTGTTTCGGTTTGGGAACAGCAGCAATATCCAAATAACATCTTGATATCATGAGGCTGAAATCCATTTGCAAAAGACTAAGGTTTAAAACAAGGCACAGTTTTCTTTTTGTTTTGTCTTTTTTTTTCCTCACTGCAGCTACTTCACAGAGGTACAATACAGCACAGTCAATCCAGATATGACTTGAGAGTTTTGCAACATTGAGTATGAGCAAATAATTAGGTACAAGTAAAGTTTTTAATTAATTTTGTGGGGTTTTTTTCTGCTCAGTTGGTCTTTATCAAACAAAAAATTCTTTAATACAGTCACTGTTCCTAATTGCACATAAACTTCAGAAGAATAGTTTCCTTCCAGCAAAGACCTGCACCAAGCAATACCCAACACATCTGCCAAAACAATGGAAATTAACTTTATCTGTCTATCTGCTAAAACAATCCAGAATGTGGACTTCACATATCTGGACTAGCTATTCACATAAATCAACCAATATGGAAATATTAACAATATTATATTTTAAGCAACTCATTATTCTTGCTCATTTATAAACCAGGTGCAATTCAAAATTCAGTTGAAATTGTTGCACATACATCAAACTGCATTTTATTTTTGAATGTGAGCCATCATGAGGAGATTATTAGACTTTCCTCTAATCACAGTTCTCTGTAGCATGCCTCTTTTTAGTTGCCCACCCAAGTGCATGAAGGAGATGAATATCCACCTCTGCTCTATTATAGGCAACTGATACTGGATGTGCTGAAGCTCCTCTCCACTCCTGTGCTATGACATGAGAGAATTAATGTTTTCTCTATTTAAAGAGTGCCACATTGGCACTGTTTTTTCTTATTTAAAATAACCCAGTGAAATTGCCATCAGGACAAGATAGAGAGCCTCTCCTTTCGATGACAATAAGGAGATCTGCACAGCGTTGATGAGAAAGGATAGAGCACATTTGCATTGAATTTTAGCTGGGCTGCATTGGTGAAAAAGCTGTGGCAGGTGTCACTTGACCAGGGAGTCCAGCCAAGCCTGACAATCCTAATGGCTCCTGCAGTGCAAGCACAACATAAAGACTCATTTTGGGAATCCTTTAATGAAACATTACATAGAACACGGACACAGGCTGAGCCAGGCAGGCTTACAGGCCTAGACTGATGACTGTAGGATGTGAAGGACAAACTCTTGTGTCCTAGAAATTGTAGCTTGTTAAAGGCAGAATAGTTAATGAAAAGTCAACAGTGGGCACTTGGATCCAGGGCAACATGATCTTACCACAGATCGTTTCATAGAATCCTAGAATGGTTTGGGTTGGAAGGGACCTCTGGAGCTCATCTAGTCCAACTATCTCCAACTAGATCAGGTTGCCCAGAGCCCTGGCAAGCCTCACCTGCAATGCCTCCAGCGATGGCAACTCAACCACCTCCCTGGGCAACCTGGGCCAGTGTTCCACCACCCTCGTGGGGAGCAACTTCTTCCTAACATCGAGTCTAAATCTACTCTTCTCCAATTTCAAACCATTGCCCCTTGTCCTTTCACTGCAGGCCTTTGCAAACAGGCCCTCTGCAGCCTTCTTGGAAGTTCCCTTTAGGTACTGGAAGGTCACTAGTAGGTTCCCCTGAAGCCTTCTCTTTTCCAGGCTGAAAAATCCCAGCTCCCTCAGCCTGTCCTCAGAGCAGAGCTGTTCCAGCCCCTGGTCATTCTCATGGCCTCCTCTGGACCTGCTCCATCAGCTCCATGTCCTTTCTGTGTTGAGGGCTCCAGAA
>VWZO01004606.1:48635-71745 GCA_013396975.1 Bucco capensis | reverse complement strand
CAGCCCAATCGATTCTGTGTGATTCTGTGTGGGTTAGGGTTAGGGTTNATCGATTCTGTGTGATTCTGTGTGGGTTAGGGTTAGGGTTAGTATTTGGGTTAGGGTTAGGTTTAGGTTTAGGTTTAGCTTTAGGGTTAGGGTTAGGGTTAGGGATAGTTGTTAGGGTTAGGGTTAGTGTTATTGTTTAAGATTAGGGTTAGGGTTAGGTTTAGGGGTTAGGGTTAGTATTAGGGTTAGGGTTAGGTTTATTGTTAGGGTTTAGGGTTAGTGGTAGGGTTAGGGTTAGTATTAGGGTTAGGGTTAGGGTTAGGTTTAGGTCCTAGGGTTAGGGTTAGGGTTAGGGTTAGGTGTTAGGATTAGGGTTAGTGTTAGGTTTAGTGTTAGGGTTAGGGGTTAGGGTTAGTGTTAGGGTTACGGGTTAGGGTTTGTGTTAGGGTTAGTGTTAGGGTTATTTTCAGGGTTTAGGGGTTAGGGTTAGTGTTAGGGTTAGGGTTTAGGGTTAGGATTAGGGTTAGGGTTAGGGTTAGCATTAGGGTTAAGGTTTAGTGTTTTGTTTAGGGTTAGGGTTAGGGTTTGTGTTAGGGTTAGGGTTAGTGTTAGGGTTAGTGGTTAGGTTTAGGGTTAGGACTAGGTTTACGGTTAGGGTTAGGGTTTAGGGTTAGGTTTAGTGTTAGGCTTAGGGTTAGGGTTAGTTTTAGGGTTAGTGGTTAGGTTTAGGGTTAGGACTAGGTTTACGGTTAGGGTTAGGGTTTAGGGTTAGGTTTAGTGTTAGGCTTAGGGTTAGTGTTAGGGTTAGGGTTAGTGTTAGGGTTAGTGGTTAGGTTTAGGGTTAGGATTAGGGTTAGTGTTAGCGTTAGGTGTTAGGTTTAGGGTTAGGACTAGGTTTAGGGTTAGGGTTTAGGGTTAGGGTTAGGGTTTAGGGTTAGGTTTAGCGTAAGGTTTAGGGTTAGGGTTAGGGTTAGTCATCAGGGTTAGGGATAGGGGTTAGGGTTAGGGTGAGTGTTATTGCTTAGGGTTAGGGTTACGGTTGGGGTTATTGTTAGGTTTAGATTTATTGTTGGGGTTTAGGGGTTAGGGTTAGCATTAGGTTTTGGGTTAGGGTTTAGGGTTAGGGTTACGGTTAGGGGTAGTGGTTAGTGTTTCTGTTTGGGTTACAGGTTAGGGTTAGGGTAAGTGCTAGGGTTTGGGTTAGAGTTAGGGTTAGGGTTAGGTTTATGGTTTGGTATTAGTGGTTAGTGTTAGGGTTTAGGGTTCGGGTTAGTGTTGGGGTTAGGTGTAGGGTTAGGTTAGGGTTAGGGTTAGGATTAGGGTTAGGTTTAGATTTAGGGTTAGGGTTAGGTTTAGTATTAGGGTTAGGGGTTAGTGTTAGGTTAGGTTTAGGGGTTAGGGTTAGGTTTAGGGGTCAGGGTTAGGGTTTGCGTTAGGGTTAGGTTTAGGGTTAGGGTTAGTGTTAGTTTAGGGTTAGGTTCACGGTTAGGGTTATGGGTTAGGGAGTCACCCATAACAATGTCTCGTCTCTTTTTTTTTGATAGAATATGTTTGGATGCTGGGCTTGAGCTTCTTTTATCCTGGGAATGCCTCCAAGGCAGATGATTCATCTTCCTCATTGGCTGGCTTCACTTGCAGGGCATCATACCTGTTCTGCAAGGTCACCAGGAAAATTGGGGGTATAACCGAGGCAGCACACCTGCCACACCGAGCAGGAACTTGTTGCTATTGCTTGCTGCCAAGGGGATTTGGGCAAGTGGGCAGGGAAGAAGTTTGCTTGCTGGTTTGACCATGTACTTTTGGTTTATGTAGGGCAGATGTGTATCCCAATGAACTCGTTTCAGGGATGGTCCAAGGGTCTTCCGTTCCTGGATAATTTGTGGCAGGTGATTCTGTTCCTGTTTCAGTTTCAGGGAGGGCAGAGCCTGGCTGCACCAGTGAATTTCATCCTCAGCCTTTCTGATGCTCCTAAGTCTTGCCACTTCAGCTTGCAGTTTTTCAACCTTAGCTTGCAGCTGTGTTGCTTGGGTGAACGGATTACCTACCTGCTCACACCGTTCACAGTCCCCTGCTACCAGGGAGAGGCTGAGACACTCCCTACAGCCTACTACTTGGACCATCTCATCCCTGCTTGAGGGCTCTGTCAGTCTGTTGATGAATATGTCATCAACCTTCTCACAGCGCACACAGAGGTTTTCAGAACTGCCACCTGATGCCAGGTAAGGGTTCTGGTATTCCCTGCAGCATGTGACCTGGATGGCTGTATGCTTCAGTTGGCATTCAGTCTGGGTTCCCATGTCAACTCTGGCAACTGTGTAACACAAAACCTTCTGCCGGGTGGAAACCATAGTTACTTTCCTTAATCAACAACAACTTTTAATCCTAATTAAAGCCAAAAATGCTGAACTCCTGCCTGTAGACAGACAAATATAATGAGGAAAAGTAATACCCCTTCCATTAAAGCACAATGTAACATCTTGGGATTACATGATAGAAGAGGAACTGGCGATCCACCTGCATTCAGACTGTTTAAAATCTAATATTTGACACATTTTGGGAGCAAGGTCTTTTGTTAGCATAGCAGAGTATTTACATACTAGTTATATATCCAAGAAGTATATAAAATTTAAAGTATTGTATTAAATATCCATATCTGCTTTTGTCCCTTTATTTGTCCCTTTATTAGGTCAAAAGGTGAATGTGTGTTATAAGCCAATGTCCTGCAGCTTATTAAACACCAAATCAAAAATATAGAAAATAAATGACAATACTATCTACTTACATAAAAAGGTAATTTTTAGGTTAAGTTTCTAGACCTTCAGAAAACTGTATACAATCAGTTTCCATAAGAACAGCAGTTTAATGTAAAAGGTGGGTCAACCTGCTAGTCAGATCTATCTACTTTACCAAAAGCTCTGGAAAATTGAGACTTTAACACCAAGGGGCCTGTCCTGCTCTCACTGAAATGGTGAAATACCCACCACCACGAGGATGAAGCCCTAGAGAAAGCTTCTCTTCATCCCCCTCCCACCTTTGTAAATCACTCTGTGGCAAGATACAGAAAAATTAGCTCTGTAGAGGAGTAAAGGCAATTTAAGGGATTTTAACATTTATTGTTATCCATCGGATCAGGCAAGGCTGTTAAAATCATAGTTCAGTGTTCTCATCTGCAGTTCTCCTCCTCCTGGCCTGACCAAAGCAGAACAGCTGCCTAAGGAGCTCTTCTGTGGCCACTCCACTTGGCCCAGCACCCTCCTCTCATTCACTTTAAATCACTTGCAGTGCCTCAAGTTCCTTCCCACCCCACTTGATTTTTCTTCCTGTCTTCTGCCACTCAGCCCTCTCTAGAGGACTCTAAAATGCAGATGAAAGAAACTACAATAGCATAGCAAGCATAAACAGTTAGGCCTGCCACATCTTTATTGCTACACGTTTGGCAAAGGGGCAGTCACAATCCTTGCGTGGAGTTTGAGGCAAAAGGATAATAATGGTTAAGACAAAAAGTGATGAACAGTAAGATTAGGAAAAGCAGTCAACATATTTCAGGGCTCTCAGAAAATCCTGTATCTAGAAGGTACTGAAAAAAATCTTGCACTTGAATAGTAGGCTTGCCTCTGACCCTGAAGCAGTGCTGTGCAGTGTGAGATGGTCCCATAAGACCTACTGGCATGAATGTACAGTTGTTCTGCCACTTGAAGGCTAAGGCTACTACACACAGCTACCATGACTGGTAGTTCAGTTCACAGAAATCTCACAACTAGGGTCATTCCTTGTGCAATGTTTGATGGAGGTGAAGGTAAAGTGGTTTCTTGGTCAAGAGTTGCAATTTCTTCCTTTTAAAGTCAGTGGGTTTTTTGTACCTGTAACCACAAGAAAGCAAGTTAATCCACATGCTAATGGTTGCATAGGAAGATGAAAGCATACTACAAAGTTTGTCCTGTGCAGATTTTATTACTATAATCTTTTAAATACACCTGACAAGACTTATTGGAAGCAACAATAATTAGTAGATTAACAGGAAGAAAAAAACCCAGTATTTTCTCTGGATTTTTATTTTAACAATTACTTCAATTTTTAAATGAAAGTAGTATTTTTGTAAGGATAATTCCCAATATTACACTCTGGATTTTAAGGGATGCAGTATCACTTACTCAGGACTCCAGAAGTACTCCAGCTAGCACAGACTAAGCACTCTTCCTAGTGATACCCAGAACTGCAAGGTTCACTGTCTTCCTCAAAAAACCTCAAAAACCTCACACAAACCTTCAGCCGCACATTAAGAGTAGGATATACCTCATACCCAGCACAACTAGTTAATTTATTTCTCTGTACACTTAGAGCAGGAAAAAACCACCACCGCCCAACACCTTGAAACCTTCACAAACTTCAGTTGCAAATCAGTATCCCATGTCTCAATTCAGATTGCCTTTACAGAAGTTCTGTACCAAAAAACTGTGTGTGTTTATGTACTTTTTAAAAAATATATCTGATCTGACACTCAAGCTAAGGTCAAAATTAAAATCTCCCATATAGAATTTGTTAATTTCATACAAAATTTAGTTACAAACACAAGAATATTTGGAAATCGTCTAGTTTTTGAGAAGGGTCTCTAGCCATTTGGTTTGCCTAAAAACAATTTATCTTCCCTTCTTTACTAAAAATAGAATCTTCCCTAGAAAAGTCCATCTAATGAATCCAAGAAAACTTTCCTGATGTACCAAGCCACCCATTGTAACTGAGGTCTAGTTAATTTCCTCTGTCACTGACATCCATAATTGCAAGTCACTTACAGTTCTATGACAATTGCCCCAGGTTTAATTTCATCCATCTCCATGAAAGCAAAGCACTTGGTGCTAGTAAACTTCTTCTTAGGCTTGTAGTGTTTGAATTCAAAGAAAATAGCTGCACCTAGAGTGGAAAATGGTTTAACATAAAAGTTAGAAGTTATGGCCAAGAGTTATCTGAACATTTATCAGTCATTAAGATACTCTACATACACTGAAAGAAATTATCCCCATAACATCCTTATAGGCAAGCTTAGGTAGTATGGGTTAGATGAGTGGACAGTGGGCTGAGAACTGGCTGAACAACAGAGCTCAGAGGGTTGTGATCAGCAGTGCAGTGTCTAGCTGGGAGGCTTGTAGCTAGCAGCGTTCCCCAGAGGTCAGTACTGGATCCAGTCTTGTTCAACATCTGGATCAGTGATCTGGATGACGGGACAGAGTGTGCCCTCAGCAAGTTTGCTGATGATACAAAACTGGGAGGAGTGGCTGACACTCCAGATAGCTATACTGCCATTCAGCAAGACCTGGACAGGCTGGAGAGTTGGGCAGAGGGGAACCTAATGAAGTTCAACAAGGGCAAGTGTAGGGTCCTGCACCCAGGGAGGAATAACTCCATACACCAGTACAGGTTAAGGATTGACCTACTGGAAAGCAGTTCCATGTAGAAGGACTTGGAAGTCCTGGTGGACAACAAGCTATCCATGAGCCAGAAGTATGCTCTTGTGGCCAGGAAGGCCAATAGTCTCCTGGGGTGCATTAGGAAGTGTGGCCAGCAGGTCAAGGGAGGTTCTTCTTCCACTCTACTCCGCCCTAGTGTGGCTACACGTGGAGTACTGTGTCCAGTTCTGGGCTCCCCAGTTCAAGAGAGACACAGAACTACTGGAGAGAGTCCATCAGAGGGCTACAAAGATGATTTGGGGACTGGAGCATGTCTCTTACAAGGAAAGGCTGAGAGACCTGGAGCTGTTCAGCCTGGGAAAACTGGGAGGGGATCTTACCAGTGCTTATAACTGTCTAAAGGGCAGATGTCAAGAGTATGGGGCGAGTCTCTTTTCATTGGTGTCCAGTGATAGGGCAATGGGCACAAGGTAGAACATAGGAATTTACACCTGAAAATAAGGAAAAACTTCTTTCCTTTGAGGGTGATGGAATGAGTGCTAGAACGGGCTTCCTAGAAGGGTTGTGGAGTCTCTCTCTTTACAGATTTCCAAAACCTTCCTGGATCTGTTTCTGTGCAACCTGATCTAGGTGAACCTGCTTTGGCAAGGACTAGATGATCTCCAGCAGTCCCTTCCAACCCCTGCCATTCTGCAGTTCTGTGATCTCCAACAGATCTGCTCACTTTTCAGTAAGTATATCTTGTTCTTACAAAGCTCATCACGTTCACAAGAGCTTGTACCCTTCACTCAGTTATTCATTGGAAGCACAGAGGCACAGAATGGCCCAGGTTGGAAGGGACCTTAGAGATCATCTAGTTCCAACCCCCTTCCATGGGCAGGGATGCCATACACTAGACCAGGTTGCCTAGGGCTATATCCAGCCTGGCCTTGAACACTGCCAGGGATGGCGCATCCACAATCTCTCTGGGCAACCTGTTCCAGTGTGTAACCACCCTCTGGGTAAAGAACTTCCTTCTAATCTCCAGTCTAAATTTTCCCTCCTTCAGCTTGCAACCATTCCCCCATGTCATATCATAATCTGACCAGCTGAAAAGTCTCTCCCCTTCTATCCTACAATCCCCTTTAAGGTAAGACCCCCTTGAAGCCTTCTCTTCTCCAGGCTGAACAACCCCAACTCCTTCAGCCTGTCCTCATAAGGGAGGTACTCTAGTCCTTTGATCATCTTTGTAGCCCTCCTCTGGACTCGCTCCAACAGGTCCACATCTATTTTATGTTGAGGTCCCCAGAAATGGATGCAGTACTCCAGATGGGGCCTTACAAGGGCAGAGCAGAGAGGCAGAATTACCTCCCTAGACCTGCTGGTCATGCCTCTCCTGATGCAGCCCAGGATGTGGTTGGCTTTCTGGGCTGCAAGTATGCATTGCTGGCTCATATCCAGCTTTTCATCTGTCATGATCCCCAAGTCCTTCTCTGCACGGTTGCTTTCAATGAGTTCTTCACCCTGTCTGTACTCATATCTAGGATTACTCCTACCCAGATGCAGGATCTTACACTTAGACTTATTAAACTTCATTTTATTCCCATGAGCCCACTCTTCGAGTTTATCTAGGTCTTTCTGGATGGCATCCCACTCTTCTAGCATATCAACCACACCACTCAGCTTCATGTCATCTGCAAACCTGCTGAGGGTGCATTTGATACCCATGTCTCGTCGTCGTCATCGTGGCTAGGCTTCGCAAACGAAGATCCAGGGAGGGCTCCATCCATGCTCCTCATCAGCGCCTTTTACAAGCGCACTGATAAAAAGAGGCTAGCGGATAGCACCCTCGAGCCTGCGCAATGGATTTTTTTTTAGGTGAGACACAGCATGCACTGAGCTGGACCCACCCTTTAGTCCTAAGGGTCATCTGCCAGGGCCTAGCAAGCTTGGACGCTGGCAGCCAAGTCCTTAGGACAGAGGTTTAACCTCTTACGCCTTACAGGGCTAAACGAGCTCCATCTGCCCGGGTTTGGAATTAGAGTTGTCCCTCTCCTAGGATGACTGCCAGAAGGCTAATGAGCTCATCCTACCCATACAAGGATTATAGGAACATGGGTATCACTCCCCACACTTTACCATGGGCAATGAGTTTAATGCTCCCTCTGCTGTCAGCACAGTTATCACACCAGGGGCCACAGGAGACCCCAAGTGATATTCAGACTGTGCCTGTACCCATGTCTAGGTCATTTATAAAGACACTGAAGAGCACCGGTCCCAAGACAGAGCCCTGAGGGACACAACTCGTTACTGATCTCCACCAAGAAAAGGAGCCATTGACCACTACCCTCTGGTTACGTCAGTCTGACCAATTTCTTATCCACCAAACAGTCCACCCATCAAATCCATATCTCTCCAATTTTGAGATAAGGATGTCATGAGGGACTGAATCAAGGGCCTTACAAAAGTCCATGTAGATGACATCAGTTGGTCTTCCCTCATCAAGTGCTGCAATCACTCCATCACAGAAGTCCAGTCCAGTGACTAAGAAGGTGATAAAGCAGTTCAATACCTGTGCATTAGAGCAGACTGCTGCATTTTTATCTCTTTTTATTCCTCCCTTGTCTGCAAGTCACCACAATGTCCAATTTGAAAGAGACTGGATGGAAACTTGTATTATTATCCTTGTCTGTACCTTGAGCCTTGCAGCAGCAGCTCAAGTGTGCCTTTTTATTAGATCAGGAGCAGGCTAGAGTCAACACCTGCAAAGCTCCCGGGCCCTGTTTAAGGTCAGGTCTACAATACCACGTACCTTTTGTTAATTTTTCAATGTGTTTCTGAATCTCGATGTCCACATTAAAATGGACATAAGTGTCCTCCTTCCTCAAAGCTACAGGAGTATCTTGCACAGGAGTCAGATCTATCCCATTCAAATCTGCAGGAAAGAAGCAGCGTGAGAACAGCAGAAACTTCTCAAACTTTAAAGGTCCTGCTTTAAGAGATTTATGAATCGCTCCTAATGCTGCCACAAAGAGTTAATGCACACTTGGATTGTTCCCCTAAACTTGAAAAAAGGGGCAATCATACCCCTTCAAATCAATGAATTTTTGATTTGAATTCTGGTTTGATTGCAACATGAAAGCAAGTAAAGTTCTGACAATATTTAAGATGAAAATTCAGATTTAACCCTTTTGAAAAACTATTTTTAGGACCATATTTCTTTCTACTGTCAGCAAACGATTCCACTTCCTCTGCAAGTAAGAATCCAGCAGAACTAGTGGGGTCTGTGGGGCACAGCTGATATGGCTTATAGAAACTGATATGCCCTGCTTTACTGCCTGGACTCAATGTGCATGATTCCTCTTGGTTTTCCCACAGGCAGAGCCATGATGGGGCCATGAGTTGGACCCCAGTTCTCAGTGCCACTCATCAGTTGTGCTGCTCAGGCACAGCCACAACAGATAATAATGTTTCTCACTAAGCCCCTGCTGTTTACAGAAGTACATTTGTTCTCTTACTCATTCTCCTCTCATTAGTCATCTCTTGCCCTCAACTGGAGCAAAGCTGCTAACAAGGTGGCCAAGATGACAAGTACAGAGCACAAGCATTGTGCCTGGGGTACAGGCTGAGGCTGGGGCCCTGGACCACCACCATCCAGGAAATGGGCTGAGAGCATCAATGCTGCATCAGGAACAAGCCTCTCTCCAAACCTGCAGAAGAGCTGCCTATTACAGAACCAAGGAAAACAGTTACTAAGCATTTTCAGACTCCCAATAGGGACAAAATGACTTTTCAGTTACTTTCCTCACTCAAAATCTTGAGAAACAAAGTATAAAAAGTCACCATTAGCAGACTAGGCAACAGCCCGCCCACATACACACACTTTAATCTTATTTTCTCTATCACCACTTCACAGGCATCATTTATAGAAGTTTACAAATAGAAGGCCACAATGTTAACAGAAAGCCCTGTTGGGAAAGTAAGCCTAGCAGTATACAGTCTCCCTCAGGTCCAGAAAGGAAACAGGAGCTAGCATTGAAGGCAAGCAACAGTTTTAAAAATACACAAGTTAACGACAAACACTTTAGTGACAAGAAACAACAAATGTTTGCTTTACAAGTTCTAATCCAATGTTAGAATCCCATTAGGGCTGGTATTTTCCTGTTGGCCAAGAAAAACTCAAAATGAAAGAATTAAATTTTATTAACTCCACATCCATCCAGCTAGGCCCATCACTGAAGTCACCCATCCCTCAGCTTTCTGTCATACTAGAGGCAAAGAAAGATCCACAAGTGACAAGAGAAATGGAGGTTGAAGAAGTTACACAACCTAAAAATAATGCTGCAAACCTAAGGCTACAAAGAAATACTGCACATTACCATGACTGAAAACAGGAAATGACAGTTGTATTGGCTGGGGAAGGCAAGAGTCATGCTTAAGCTTCCACTCCAACCAGATGAACTACTCAAAGGTCCAGAGAAAAATACGTTTCAGCATTGAAAGAAATCATCACAGGAAGCAGGATTAGACGAAGCTTTCCATCTACATATTTTGGCAGGTAACACTTGAGAACATCACTGGGATTCAAGTGACATTCAATACTGTGACCATTACTTCTGCCAAAGAACGTCTGGTGGAGGAAGCACCTGATCACACATCTAAGAGGTATTTTATCCCTGTATTTAGTATCCCATAGCACCTCTAAAGAGGACACATACAAGGTTGTTATCACACCCGAAAGTAATTACAGGCTGTTGACTGAGCCACAACTTTTTTTTATGATAAAAAAATCATGCACCTCAAAGGATCATAAAGATAAGCAGAAGTCAAGCAGGGCATATTAAGGTTAAGTAATTCTGACTACAGGGGCTTCCTGCTAAGAAATGAAAAACGAGGAAGAGGCAGATGCTACCACTTTTAAGAGTCTGAACATCAAAAATCTCAGCCTTAACCAAAAGACATAAATGATGTTGTCATCTGAAACTTTGAGAAATCCCAGACTGACAGAGAAAGAGGTTCTTCCAGATTCACAGAGGCTCTCAAAAGTAGGGAGATCTACCAGGCTTCAGCTGAAATTTCACCGCCAAGGTGCTAAAACGTATTTTATATTTTCACTTGCAAGCTTTGCTTCCCAGCTTCATACCTCTAAACCTTTGTTTTGATCTTTGTTTTGCTAAAAAATTAGTTTAATGACAGGGCAAGAATGGAGTCAGTGGGCTGTGGTTCACTATCTCCAGAAAGCCATTATGAGACCACTATGTGTTGGGGAGTACAAACAGCACAAAGAGATCTGTATTTAAGTCAGCTGAAGAAGCTGGAATTGAGAAGTCTGTCAAGTCACTGATATTTGGCTTCCAGCACATCTGCAGTGATTTACTTCCCAGTATCTCCCAAATACAGATTTTTTTCCAGCCTTGATTAAAGCAGAAGCCTTAAGTCCACAATGGAAACTGCAAGTACCAACAATTTCTTTTCCTAGCAGGCTAAAAAATCAATACAGTTTTCAAAAACATATTCTCTCTCCAAAACAGAAATGAGGAGCCAGGAACAGAAATCATTACCCTTTACACTGACTGTAATGTAAGGATCAATGCACTGTCCAGCATCCTTCAGACCAATTTTTTCTATGTTGATGGTGAGTAATGTCATCCTGGGTTCAGATGGCAATCTCGGTAATAAAGTACCTGGAAGGAGTAAACAACAGTATTAATCCTTTGTATTATCTTACAGCAGAGGCCTTGCCTATACCCTCACCTCTCACTGAAGATGTTACTCTCCTCAGGGTTTTCATAGCTCAAGGATTCACAGCCCAAAAGTATACAGCAATATGGGAAATCTGTGTGCACAGACACACAACATTATTTGACAGATTTCAAAGCCCACACCAAAAAAACCAGAACCGCCTCAAGATTACACAATTATTAGTCTTAGTCAGCATGGGTTCATAAAAGGAAAGTCTTGTTTGACAAACTTGATTTCCTTTTACGATGAAATCACCTATATAGTTATCAAGGGAGGCCAGCTGATGTAATCTTCTTGGACCTCACCTTCGACACTGTCTCCCATAGTATTCTTTTAGATAAAGTGTCAAGCATTAAGCTAGATAAAAAAATCATCAGGTGGGTACACAACTGGCTCAGAGATAGAGCCCAGAGGGTTGTGGTGAATGGAAATAATTCAAGCTGGAGGCAGGTGATGAGTGGAGTCCCTCAGGGATCCATCTTGGGACCAGTGCTGTTTAATATCTTTATAAATGACTTAGATGTAGGGCTTGAAGGACTAGTAAGTTTGCAGACGACACTAAGTTGGGGAGTGCTGTGGACTCCATTGGAGGATGTGACACTCTCCAGAGAGATCTGGGTAGATTGGAGGTCTGGGCAGCCAAAAATCAAATGAAATTTAACAAGAGTAAGTGCCAGGTTTTACATTTGGGGAGGGGTAACCCAAAAACCACCTACTTCCTGGGGAACGTTAGTCTTGAGTGCAGCACGGCCAAGAGAGATCTGGGAGTAATAACATATAGTAAAATGAAGATGAGTCAACAGTGTGCCTCAGCAGCCAAGAGAGCCAACTGTATCCTTGGGTGCATCAAGCACTCCATCACTAGCCAAGCGAGAGAAGTGATAGTCCCGCTCTACTCGGCACTGGTGCGGCCTCACCTGGAGTATTGCGTGCAGTTCTGGGCTCCACAATACAAGAGAGACATGAATTTGCTGGAGAGCGTCCAGAGGAGGGCAACAAAGATGGTTAAGGGTTTGGAGGGGAAGACATATGAAGAAAGGCTGAAATCACTTGGCCTGTTCAGTCTGGAGAAGAGAAGACTGAGGGGGGATCTCATAGCAGTTTATAACCTCCTCACCAGAGAGGGAGGAGTGGGGGCTAAGCATTTCTCTTTAGTGGATAGTGACAGGACACGGGGGAATGGTATGAAGTTGTCCCGGGGGAGATTCAATCTGGATGTTAGAAAAATGTTTTTCACCCAGAGGGTGGTGGAGTATTGGAACAGGCTTGACCAGGGAGGTGGTCAAGGCTCCAAATCTTGTGGAGTTTAAGAGATGCTTGGACAATGCCCTTAGTCACCTTGTGTGATCTTAGGGTTTTTGTCCTGTGCCTAAGGGGAGTTGGACTTGATGATCCTTGTGGGTCCCTTCCAACTCTGATTGCTCTATGATTCTAAGATGAATGAATTCATAAAAAAACACTATAAAAAACAGAGAGGAGCTTTGCTGAAAGTTTTCTTTCTTGCTGTCATTCAGAATATTAAGCATTAAAATTCGATCTTTTTTTTAAAATTTCAATCTGCAGTTGCAGGACATTCAGACAATTACTCAGGAGTCCCACCCCACTGAACATCGCTAGGTTTCATGTCCAACATTTAGACTGGAAGAATAAGGAGGAAAACAGCTTTGTTGCAAATCCCACTGGACATCAGGGAACCAGAAGAGAGACAGTTAATTAAGTTCTACTGGTCTCTACTTAAAGGGGGGAGGGAAAAGTATTTGCATTGCCCAAGTTCCCTTTTGCATTAAGAAAGAAGTTCCCAGCTCTGCATCAAGAACATTTAGCATCAAAACTTCATGGCCAGCATAAATGAGTTCTCACCGCGCTAAAGACGACAGTACAGCTGGCAAGAAATTCAAACTCGTAAAAATCACTAAAACCCATGAGATTCTGTCATCGACAATCATGGAGGTCTCCTTATGCTCATTTTAGTGAAAACTGGCAGGCTTCAAGTCTCTCTCCAGTATTGGATGAATAAGCACAAAGACAGAGAATACTTAATACTATGTTTGATTCAAAGTTTTGGTTTCCTACTTAAAAAAAAGTAGTTATCCCAAGGCTTGAGATCTAAACAAATAGGTTCCTTTAGCAAGTCCAAGATAGGTTTTGATACTTCTTTTCCTCTTGATCTGCTTGAGGAGCTGGAGAACCAAGGAGTTCATGTCCTATTAGAGTGACAGGCTTTGCAAGAGGGAACCACATATTCTGCTCTTAGAATTAGACCCACAGCTTCAGCAAGTTTCATGAACATTCCCACACCCAGCCCCTCTTCAAGGATCATCAGCAAGGCTTGAATTCCTATCTATGATGCAGTATGTTTCTGTATTTCCTGTCTTGGCTGCTAGCAGACTCATGGCCTCCAAGGTACCATGTCTGCAGGCAATTCTAAACATTTCACAGCAGAATTTGACCCACAATTCTGAAGTAATGGGACAGGCTTTTGACTATAGTATGCAAAACATTAAAAAGCATATTTATTAGAGAACAACTGCAAAACAGCATACATGCTGTAGTTAATTGCTGTCTTTCTTGAACAGATGTTCAAAGGCAGAGTTCTTTCTTCAATCTAAATGAAGGTAGAAGCAAGCCTGTATTCTTTGGCACAAAACTTTGCTCTGCCATTTTTCAGTTGTAAAAGCAGCATGGCCCTCAAGAGTCAAGAACAACTGTAACACTTGGCTTTCCTATCCGTCACTCAAAAGGACTAAACGATGGGATACTTGACAGAAAAATCACAAGAAAGATTAATCAGACTGGCTATTACAAAACCAGTGGCTTACGATAAGTTATTCTGTTCTTGAAAAATGCTTTCCAGAATGTGTCAAATTGAAGAGTTCCAAAGAAGAGAAAAGTCAAGCTACTTCCAGCAGGTAAGAAAAGAGTCTCCACGGAACATGGTTTCCTTTCTGCCTCAGCAGGAGGAACAGCCAAGCCAACGGACTAAAGCAGCTAGCTGTAACCTGTCTCATTGTGAGCTACAACCATCCAAGGAGGTCTTTAGCTGAAGCCTCTGTAGTCATTTCATACAGGAGCCATCAGGTGACAGTAACCTCTCTGTGGTATAATGCTGTGGGAAAATATCTGTGGGAAAGCAGCTGGATTAAAAATGAACCAGCCAAAGACCTTGGGTAAAGACAAGGAGAAGAAAAAACAGCAATTACTTCATTAAGCAGGGAACAAAGAAGACAAGTCAGCCAAGAATTGCAGAAAAAAGTGGAAGAATCAGCATCTCTACTAGCCAAGTGTGAAGATAAACTTTTAACTAATCTGTTTGCTCTGCTTGCTGTGTGAAATAATACTGAACCAATCAATAGATGCATGATTGAACAAAAAAGGTATAAAGACTTGATCTTATCACGAATAAACGTCTTTCGCTTGATTCACATTGAATCGCGTGGATGCCATTATTTTCTACATTCGACAGATGGTGACCCCGACGTGATAGCGAGGAGGCAGCCCCAAAAAGAAAAAAATTAAGTACAGCTGGAGTACGGCCCAGCAGGACTGGAGACCGGGCAGGTCGGCGAACGGCCTGGAAAAAACAAAAGTGTGTGGCCACGGGAACACCCAAAAGAGGTGAGACAGGAATTAAATATGGAGCGTCTGCTCCGGAGACTTGGTCTGGTGCCGAGAGAGGCACAGAATAATAATGGGGAAGAGCCCTTTGCAAGAAGAAGAAATAGTGTAGAAAAGTTACAAAGTTATTGCAGAAGTGTAACTGTGTGTATAGAGACTCTCAATTGAAACATTTATTGTTATGGCTTAAAGCCACGGGCTCTCTGGGAGAAAGCTACCAAAAAGGACTCTTGCGGGTTAGAAATGCTTTTCCATCACGATCCGGTAAGAGGAGCAAAAAGCTGCAGGCAGCGGGCAGCCGCGACAAAGCGCCAGAGGCACCATGCCAGCGCCCGGATTGGCAGAGAAGCCGCACGGAACCACGATAGCGTCGAAAGATAGCGACTGTGTCTCCACTGTTTCACTCCGCTCTGCGCAAGCCGTGCAGCAAGCCCCTCTGACCCGCCCGATCCCGGTTACGAGCAGTGCCGGGGAGGACGATACGACTGTTCGGCGGGAGGCTCGGGGACCCCTACAGCTGTGCCCCACCCGCGCCGCACCCATGCAGACTCGCACAATGGCAGCAACAGGTAAAGAACTCGGACACTGTTGGCAGCACAGGACACTGGTTAAAATGAAGGCAAAGCGGGCGGGGGAGAAAAGGAAGGAGAGAGCGAGTTTTCCCCGGGAGCTTTATACAGCGCTGCGCTCCCCCTCCCCCCACCCCTGCCTCCCCATGCCTTCTCTTCAGTTTTCCCCGAGAGATAGTGCTTTGTGAGCCTAATGAAGGCTGTTAAGAAACATAGGAAGGACTGTTTTGAAACTGCAAACTTTAAAAGCCACGCGGGTCGCTGCACAACCGCGCAGAGCCACAGCGCCTGCCCACGCACACTGCGGAGCCAACAGTTTCAGCTGCTTCAGTTTCTGCTCTGCCAAACTTTGATCCAACATCGGAAAAAAAATGGGTNAAAAGGACTCTTGCGGGTTAGAAATGCTTTTCCATCACGATCCGGTAAGAGGAGCAAAAAGCTGCAGGCAGCGGGCAGCCGCGACAAAGCGCCAGAGGCACCATGCCAGCGCCCGGATTGGCAGAGAAGCCGCACGGAACCACGATAGCGTCGAAAGATAGCGACTGTGTCTCCACTGTTTCACTCCGCTCTGCGCAAGCCGTGCAGCAAGCCCCTCTGACCCGCCCGATCCCGGTTACGAGCAGTGCCGGGGAGGACGATACGACTGTTCGGCGGGAGGCTCGGGGACCCCTACAGCTGTGCCCCACCCGCGCCGCACCCATGCAGACTCGCACAATGGCAGCAACAGGTAAAGAACTCGGACACTGTTGGCAGCACAGGACACTGGTTAAAATGAAGGCAAAGCGGGCGGGGGAGAAAAGGAAGGAGAGAGCGAGTTTTCCCCGGGAGCTTTATACAGCGCTGCGCTCCCCCTCCCCCCACCCCTGCCTCCCCATGCCTTCTCTTCAGTTTTCCCCGAGAGATAGTGCTTTGTGAGCCTAATGAAGGCTGTTAAGAAACATAGGAAGGACTGTTTTGAAACTGCAAACTTTAAAAGCCACGCGGGTCGCTGCACAACCGCGCAGAGCCACAGCGCCTGCCCACGCACACTGCGGAGCCAACAGTTTCAGCTGCTTCAGTTTCTGCTCTGCCAAACTTTGATCCAACATCGGAAAAAAAATGGGTAAAACTTTGATCAGTTAAAATACCCCTTTGATCCAGGTCCCAGCAAGTCGGAGAAGAAACCTACCCCCCCCTTCAAAATAACATGTCCGCGCTTCCAAGACGGGCGGGCGGGGAGCTGACGGCTAGAAAGGACATTGCAAGCAGAAAAGTGGTAAGGTGAGGGAACATAGTTATAACGAGCAGTGCCGGGGAGGACGATACGACTGTTCGGCGGGAGGCTCGGGGACCCCTACAGCTGTGCCCCACCCGCGCCGCACCCATGCAGACTCGCACAATGGCAGCAACAGGTAAAGAACTCGGACACTGTTGGCAGCACAGGACACTGGTTAAAATGAAGGCAAAGCGGGCGGGGGAGAAAAGGAAGGAGAGAGCGAGTTTTCCCCGGGAGCTTTATACAGCGCTGCGCTCCCCCTCCCCCCACCCCTGCCTCCCCTTGCCTTCTCTTCAGTTTTCCCCGAGAGATAGTGCTTTGTGAGCCTAATGAAGGCTGTTAAGAAACATAGGAAGGACTGTTTTGAAACTGCAAACTTTAAAAGCCACGCGGGTCGCTGCACAACCGCGCAGAGCCACAGCGCCTGCCCACGCACACTGCGGAGCCAACAGTTTCAGCTGCTTCAGTTTCTGCTCTGCCAAACTTTGATCCAACATCGGAAAAAAAATGGGTAAAACTTTGATCAGTTAAAATACCCCTTTGATCCAGGTCCCAGCAAGTCGGAGAAGAAACCTACCCCCCCCTTCAAAATAACATGTCCGCGCTTCCAAGACGGGCGGGCGGGGAGCTGACGGCTAGAAAGGACATTGCAAGCAGAAAAGTGGTAA
This sequence comes from Bucco capensis, assembly GCA_013396975.1. Lineage (NCBI taxonomy): Eukaryota > Metazoa > Chordata > Aves > Piciformes > Bucconidae > Bucco > Bucco capensis. Next base: position 54,527 of record VWZO01004606.1, on the reverse strand, counting down.
GGTGAGGGAACATAGTTATAGAAAAATTTCGCTGCTCGTGCAGCACGAGCTGGGTGTCCTGCAAAAAGTTTGCAACTAAGTAAAAAAGACTATTTTTTAAAGCGATTTGAAAGATAGCCAGATTATCTGCTACCTTAGCGGAAACTGGACCACCTTAACAGACAGTTTCGGAAAGCAGGGATCACTGAGGTGACACCAGCGCCCGGGGGGAGGAAAGGAGATGGCTAGCTAGCATCCTTGGAGCGGTTGCCTGCCACACCCCACACCGCATTCTGCCAGCATGGACGCATGCGCAGGAATGCAGTAACAATTTTTTTTCCTTCCGAGATATTAACATCGCATCAGCAACCAATCCATGACTTGCACCTGCCCTTGATCCACCCACCCTGCTCCGCCAACAGCCAGCCCCTGGAGTGGCCGAGACCTTCCCACCATACCATCCTGGAAGGGATGGAACCAGAAGCAGACACTCACCCCCATCCCCCCACAGCTAGAAGCGGCTCTGTGCCGCGGGATGCTTCTACTACAGGACTTGTTCTTAAAGAGACAGAGCTATGCAAACAACAGTTCACACAAGTAATCAAATTAATTGCAATAAACATGATCTTTCAGTATTTAGCACATGAACTGACTGTGACAGATTCCATATATGCTACTGGGATGCTTCAGTGAATTGACCGTTAGTATTTAAAAGAACTAACAAATTTCTTTTTCAGGACAGAGCTTGGAACTGTGTGGACACTGATGGTATCAGAGTCATGACATTTGATCAAACAAGGGACATTATTGTTTTTTGTTTAGATTGCTAACAACGAACTTAACAGTTTCTAATCTTTTTCAGCAGAGGTATCTCTCATGGCTTTGTTTACCAGAGTGCAAGAGCCTTAAAGGAACAGTTTCAAATTATATTTACCCAAGCTAAGGACATTAGTACATCTTGTCAGCAAGTAGCTTTTTGCCTGCAAAGGAGGGTGTTAACCCTAGAGGACTACATTCTCATGAACTTTGGCATGTGTAGCAGAATAAAAACACCAAAAACCTGCAGAATTATTTCATCATAATACCGGTATACTGAACAATCCTGCAGGATAATTGAGCTCTCTTTAAGACATTTTTAGGTTACATTTGTGTTGAATTTCTTAAGTAAAAATGTCAAGATTATGCATGTGTTTCTCCAGGTGGAAGCCTTCGAGGGATCCTAGCTAGATATGAGTGACCACCATCTTCTGGGGAGCAGGATGATGCTCTCTCAAATAATTAGAAGTGAAGAAAAACAACAAAAAAAATTTACTGTAGCTTTTACTTGCTATTGCAACAAATTAAGCTGTACTGAATATTATTTTCAACAAGTTTACCAGATCCTTTTCCGAAATGAACTTTTTATCATTAGCATAAGATTATAGATATTAAATGATGGAACACATGTTGTCTGGATTTCAAGACATGACCACTCTTGGGGTTTATACAACATGTTGCTTTAATAAAGATGAGAACGGAATTGTCTGGATCTTGGGAGGCGGCCACTCCCAGGGTTTACACAATCTGTTGTTTTTAAACAAACATAAAAGAAAGGAAATATAGGGGAATTGGAATATGATTTTTGGGAAAAGTGCTCTTTAAGAGACAATTGAAGTAGAGGATTTGTTTAAGAATAGTAGAATATTTTTCAACTTAGTGTTCTTTTGAAGACGACAGTGTTTTTGGCAGGTGCTTGAGAGGGAAAATATCCTGGATCTTGTACATTATGAGAACCGATTCGGTGAAGGTTGAAAAACAGAAAGGAATTAAAATGTTGTCTTTCTGACTAGTTTTGAAGCAGCTCGATCATGTAGGTGCATAAGACTGTTTTTCTAGTATTCTAACTTGGTGTAGAAAGGTATATAAGGTTGGCATAATGCATAATTGCTTAATAACTGAATCCATTCACAGGAGTACATACTTGTTAAGAGAGGGAATTCAGAAATTGCAGGTTGATGATAGATGAGGTTGGTTAAATAAGTTATTTAATGAATGAGAGTTATCAGGATGATTATTATCAATGGTAAAACTGGGATTAGTTATTTTGATGATTGTTGTAGTTGTGTTATTAATGTTGCCATGTATCATCTCTCTGTTACAAAGGGCCCTGCAGCAGACAGTGGGGGCAATTTTTTTTTTTCTTCACTATTTTTACAATTTAGACACCTTTGGTATTTGCTAGAAGGTTGAGAACATCCATATCTTACTGGTCATATCCATAGTCACTTTAATTTACCAGGAGAATTGACTTTTGGGAATTCTTTAGCATATTTTTTGGTTGCTCCTGTATGGATGGAGCCCGTCCCCAATAAATTAAATCAGGCTTCTCGTTCACATGAATTTTTTCACCAGTCAGTTTTGGCTCATCAGTTTCATCTTTCCTTACAAGAAGCTAAAGCAATAGTACAAATGTGTAGTACCTGTCAGTCTCTAGTTAACCCTTCAATTGCAGTGGTAAATCCGCAAGGCTTACATTCTCTATAGCTTTGGCAAATGGATATGACACATATTCCAAAATTTGGCTATGTATATAGTACGGGTGGTAAACAGAATGGAAAGGGCTTTAATCAAACATTGTACTAATGAGTATGTGCAGCATTTCCATCTCTTGGCATTCCCAGAGAAATCAAAACTGATAATGGTCCTGGTTATATCGCCCATTCTACACAAACTTTTTTTCCAGTGCTGGGGTATACACCATGTCACCAGGATACCACATTCACCAACTGGCCAAGCTATTGTAGAGTGCATGAACCAGACATTGAAATGTCTGCTTCACAGACAAAAAGAGGGAGAGCAGGGTTTGTTACCTAAGGATAGATTGAACAAGGCTGTATATGTTCTCAATTTTGCACACTTACCACAAGACAGCATTGTCTCGCCGATGGTCACACATGGGGCAAGTTTGAAAGGGGATTTTGAGGAGCTTAAGCAGAGAAATTTTAAGGTTATGGCAAAAAATGGTGCAACTGCTGTGTGGGAAGGACCATTCAAATTGATAACCCGGGAAAGGGGTTATGCCTGCGTCATTACAGATACTGGTACTAGATGGATACCAGCCAAATGGGTAAAGCCATGGTTAGCTAAGCCACAGACCCAGATCCAGGGCGATGTGGAGGATGCAAGTGAGAGTACTGAGGACGAGTCGTGAAACAATGGTGTCAGCAATCAGCAGTGCTATGCATGTATTCGTACTTAGTAGCTTGGCATGGTTTAGGAGTACCAACGCTAATTTAGACGCTAATGGCTACGTAAGGCAGCTTAGCAAATTTGTAAACTACACTGGCTTGAGCAGCCATTGGCTTTGTGGATCGATTGAGCACTGTTGTTAGGGTTGGACAGAGTTAAATAGCATTGTTACCTATCATTAGGGGTTTATCAGTTAGAAGAGGCAATTGTGGATATATCAGGGGAAATAGAAATCATTGCAAATAAAACAGCACAAGCTATATGGGGTTTGCACATTAAATTAGAAAATAGTTTTGCAAAATTGAAGAGCTTTAGATATTTTTTAGCAGCCTAGGAGTTTTTACCCTGATAAATGAAGCTTGCTGCAGCTATATTGTCCAGTCTGGAAGAATGCCGAAGTATTACATGCAGGTACACAGGACTGAGGAGTGTCAGGGCTGGACAATTTGCTGGGCAGCTGGGGCTTCAAAGGGCGACTGCAATCCTTGGCAAAAGATGTATTAGTTCTTATGTTAATTGTTTTCTGTTTCTTACTAATTGTACCATGCATGCTCAAATGTGTATCAGGAATGTCTGAGTATGCTGTAAAAGGTTTTTGGCTGGTTCAAAAACTAAGAAAGGGGGAACTGCTATGGGAAAGCAGCTGGATTAAAAATGAACCAGCCAAAGACCTTGGGTAAAGATAAGGAGAAGAAAAAACAGCAATTACTTCATTAAGCAGGGAACAAAGAAGACAAGTCAGCCAAGAATTGCAGAAAAAAGTGGAAGAATCAGCATCTCTACTAGCCAAGTGTGAAGATAAACTTTTAACTTATCTGTTTGGTCTGCTTGCTGTGTGAAATAATATTGAACCAGTCAATATATGTGTGATTGCACAGAAAAGGTATAAAGACTTGATCTTATCACGAATAAATGTCTTTAGCTTGATTCACACTGACTCGTGTGGATGCCGTTATTTTCTACATTCTACAGTATAAATTTACTAAGGCTGGGCTTTGCACTCCCAGTCTGCGACCATGGCACGGGCCCACATTCAGCAGGTTCACACTGAGGCTTTTCATGAGAAAACTGCCAGTCATTTCAGACACAACCACAGGGCATCATTGCCAGAGGGGAAGGGAGCATCTACAGATTAAATAAGTGTCCTCTAACGAGTGCATTTCAGACACACAACAGTGAGACAACCCAACACTTTACTGCCAGCAAGACACAGGTGTTCAGTCTCTCCATTTCCAAACTCCAATTCAGAGAAAGGGAAAAAAGTGACAGATCTCCTGCTTGGTTCACAAATGGAAATGGTTCACAGAAGAATCCATTGCCAGCACAGCACTGGAATAAAGAAATATGTAACCAGGAGAAAGGAAGGATACCTTTGCTAAGGCAGCAAGCTATAGGTCCGTTCAGCTCCATACAGCACAGAAGTTTAAATACATAAGTACTCTTTGTGTAAGATTTTCCATAAAACATGTATTCCACTGAAGAAAATCTAGCTACACCTACCTTTGGCTACACCACAAGTCAGAACGCCTTTATGAGCATAGTAGGACTTCTGGAAAGCTATATAACATGCATCACCAAATACAACCTTTCCTTTTTCTGGTTCTGAAGGCAAACGAAGACCAACATACAGATGTCTAGGACTATGATTGTTACCAAGTCTTTGTTTTGAGGGCTAAGACCTGAATGAAGAACATCTCAGCTACACGAACATAATCAAAGAAATAACTGTATATACTAAAAGGTTATCATACCTTCATTGGCTCCTGGGTTAGATGAATGGTGCAATGTGATAACGATGAAAGCATACATGTAGAAGACAAGACCACGATCAGTTAGACAATACAATTATGCTCTATGGATTAAAGGCATATAGAAGCAAAGAGTACAAGTTCTACCAATTCAATATGGAAAATTCACTTTACTCATAAGGCACACACCCCAGAAGGCTGCTTTTGTTTAAGCCTCATCAGCACAAGAAAGAGCAACAGACCAACCTCCAACCACGTAAGAAACACCACAGTAATGAACATTCAATGGGGAACAAGATCTGTGTCCAAGCAGTAGAAAACCACCTTAGGAGTTTAGATTATTGTAGCTCTGGGGAAATTTACCTTAATGCACACCCCCTCACAAAAAAACCCAACAAAACAAAACCAAACAAAACACAAAACAAACCCAAACACAGAAAAGTCAGATATGCTATTATTAAGTAGATGGCAATGTAAAATATCAGTAAGCATGGTCTTACTGAGGAATAATTCTGTAAGAAAGTATATGCCTTTTAAACCACAAAGTGATTTAACTGTAAACTCAATCTGTCCATCATCAACTTAAATTTTCTTAAACACATACAGAGCTTCTATATCCACCATATGCATAGAGCTCTAACGGGCTGCACAGAGGTAACTGCACTATAGTAATGGTTATGGCATTACTAATTTACCAGCATATCAAGAGCTAAAAAGTCTCTGTGCTGTACTTTGGACAAACAGACTGCATCTTCATAAATGGACTTGTAATGGCAGAATCACAGAACAGGTACAGCTGGAAGAGACCTTGAAGATCATCAAGTCCAGCCTTTGTCCTAGCCCTATCAACCTGCTAAATGATGCCCCCCAATGCAACATCCACCTGTCTCTTAAACACCTCCAGGGATGGTGACTCAACCACCTCCCTGGGCAGCCT
>VWZO01004606.1:28364-48603 GCA_013396975.1 Bucco capensis | reverse complement strand
CAATGGCTGACAACCCTTTCAAGAAAGGAATTCTTCCTAATATCTAACCTGAACCTCCCCTGGCACAATTTGCACCCATTTCCCCTTGTCCTGCCACTCTCCACTAGGGAGAACAGACCAAACCAATATCTCCACTGAGCACAACTCTTTGGACTCAGCTATCTATTCAGTTTTTAATCCAGCAANCTGTAATTTCCCAGATCCTTCTTCCTTCCCTTCTTCTAGATGGGAGTTAATTTGCTTTTTTGCAATCAGCTGGGACCTCTCCAGTCAGCCAGGACTGCTGATAAATGATGGAGAGTGGCCTGGTGAGCAGCCCTGCTAGCTCTCTCAGGACTCTAGGATGAATCCCATCTGGCCCCATAGACTTCTGGACATTGACATGGAGGAGTAGGTCCCTGACCATCTCCTCATGAATTGTGCGGGGGACATTTTGCTCCCAGTCCCATTCACTTGGCTTGGGGGCTGGCTTCCCTCAGTACAGGTGTTACTTTTATTAAAGACAAAGAGGCAAAGAAGGCATTAAGCACCTCAGCCTTATCCTTGTCTTCTGTTACTGTATTTCCTTCTGGGTCTAGAAGGGGATGTAGGCTCTCTTTGTTCTTCCTTTTGTTATTAATGTATTTATAAAAGCTTTTCTTTCCATCTTTAACTTTCAAAGCCAGATTAATTTCTAACTGGGCCTTGGTGAATAACAAGGATCAAGATAGTAAGCGTCATCAATAAATTATCACAATTTATTATAGCCTACTTGTGAGCTCAGCATAAACAACCATAAACTGCGCATCAATACAGCCTGCAGGGATCATATTCAGGAGTATGCACTGGCTCAAACCTACAGACAAAGACGTGTTTCTTGAGGCATAAGTAACGCAACACCCCAGCTCCTTCAACCATAATTCTAGTTTCCCTACTTGTTATCTCCTTCCTAAAATACAAAGTTTGCCAATCTGCTCTGAAACTAGGAACTTGTCTCTTCTGCAAAGAAACTACATCAGGAACCAAAAGAACCCATGTTATAACATCCGACTCCTGGTAAATTGTCAAAAGCTGAAGTTACAGGAAGACTTTCTCTAGAAACTCTAGATATGTCCAATTCACATGGTCAAGGACTTAAGCTATTAAAACAAAAACTAGTCTAAGCCATTATCTCACCAGAACATGCAACACAAAAATAACCAAGCAAGTTTATCACATCTCTAGAAGGATGTTATGCTCCTTGCAGAAGAAACATTGCCAAAATTTACGTTTTAATGTGTTTGAAACACTTCACATAGTACAGTTAAGAAAGTGTTTCATGGAATGGAAATACTGAATTTGGACAAGGAATAAAGGCTACTTATTTGAGGTAGATGGTACCACCCTCACAGGTTATGCATAGAACTGTTTTGCAATAAGATATTGTTTGTTGAAGAAAAAAAATCCACTGGGCAATTCCATGGTTCTCCAATACAGCATCAGAATTTACATCAGCCTTTTGCTCCTCACCCAAACTTTTCAAATCACAGGCGGAGAAAGGTGCTTCTCAGAGAGAGAATTTACACATGCTGCATAGGCTGGCATGGCAAGGCTGGTGCCCCTACCTGGAACTCTAGCAGGAAAAGAGTCTGGAGACCCTGCTCCAGCTCCTCCTTCCTCATCATCCTCCTCAAACTCCAAGTGTTCCTCTTCTCCAGGTGCTAAAATCTTCCTGTGAAACATGAGAAAGAAGAATAAGAGCAAAGATCATTCATCATCTAGCTGACTCACAAGTCAGCAACTGGAGTATAGAGCAGGAGTGTCCCAGTCTGAGTCAGAATAAGGCATTACAGTTCATATACATCATATTCAGTATAAATTGAGGGTCAGTCCCTGAAACTTTCACACCAAGCTTGGGCCTTGGGATCTCTTACATAAGGCCTAAGACCCAAGCAAAGCAGGTGCATGACTAAGCTATTTAGCAACTAATTGACAGGAAAATAAAAGAAGGAGAGGTTTGGGCCTCCACCCTCCCTGAAGCTTGAGCACCTGAGCCATCTGGAGTGGCGGACTGGTAACTCTCCTTTATGAGAATCAGAAGCCCAGCTCTGCTGCTACAGGATTCTTTATGTTCTGCCTTTGATCTTGATCCAAGACTAACTCTCCTTGTGAGGATCAGAAGTCCAGCTCTGCTGTTGCAGGACTCTGTTCTTCCTTTGATCTCAATCCAAGAGTTCCTGAATCCAGTTCCAGGATCCAGCCCGAGTCTGATTCCTGTTTGCAACGGTATCAGTGGTGATGGTGACACCATCAAAGGGTGTTTGAGGGTGGCATTGGTTTTGTATATATTTCATTTTATTGTAATTATTTTCATTAGTTTAAGTTTTCATTTCCAAGCCACAAGTCTCTCTCTCTTTTAATTCCCCTTTTTCTTCCTGGAGTTGGGAAAAAGGGGGTAATTAATATTCCATCTGGTAATAATAATCCATCTGTGGCTGGATTAGTGGTCAGCCCAGCCTTAACCCTTGGCAGTTAATTGGCACCCAACAGTTGCAGTGCTCAAGTTTTGATAGATTGTCCCAAATAGTTTAAATTCCAGTTTGTTCAGTCACGACAGTATCTGATCTTTTTCTCCAAGAGTCTTTAAAGATTGGAAATATAAACAAACTGCTTAGATTGCGATTTCCTTGCTGAAAGCAATAATACTGCATATCCTTCTAGACTCATTTTCAGAGTTATATGTTGCAGTGCTCCCTATCAACTCAGATGTTGTGCAATACTGTTTATTTGTTCTGTTTATCTGGGATTTATCCCTTACTGACACTGCATGATCTCTGTCACTTGGTTATGGTGTTCCTCACTGATTTATACTGCATTTAATTGGTCAGTGAATGTATCTATGTATTACAGGCATCACTATCAGTCTACTTTCGGTTCTCCCCATTATGTTACTGTGACTCCGCCAAATTCTGAGATTCCTTTAAATTGTAAGGATAGCACATGTACTTATGAAATGCAAAATATCATGTTATCATTATCCTTATAATTGAATTTTTTATTCATTTTCCCAGTTTTCTTTCTTGTGTGGCATCCTACTGAACATCAGGGCAAGTGTGTGTGTCAGACAGCCATCTCCACTTGTAGAGTGCATGCTGTTTTGGCAGCAGGTACTGCAGCTGCTCAGAGCCCATGAGCACCCCCCCATGAGCTCTGCCTCTCCTCCAACTCCCCAAAAGGCTTCAACATAATTTCATACTTCTTATTAACTACTACCTGTACCTATAGACTCTTGACAGAGACTAGAGAAGCTCAACCCAATGGAAAGCACAGAGTCTAAAAACAAGTGACAATACTGGCAACTTCAGAGAGATGTGGGGATGTACCAAGTCCTGGTTTTACCAAAAGTACTGGCTTGATTTTTAGTGGTATCTACTAAAAAAGAACTCGAAAATTCTATGTACTGGGTTTGGCTAAGATGGAGTTAGTATTTTTCACAGCTCTATGCTTTGAGTTGGAGATAAGTTTCATGTTTTGGCTGGAGCTCAGCTAAGCTGTGCCAAAGGTGCTGGCACAATACCAGGGAATGGGAGGGGAAACCACCGGGGCAGCTGACCCAGTCTGCCCAATGAGCTATTCCATACTATATGACGTCACCTCAGTTATGTATGGCTAGGCTTCGCGAACGAAGATCCAGGGAGGGCTCCATCCATGCTCCTCATCAGCGCTTTTTACAAGCACACTGATAAAAAGAGGATAGCAGATTGCACCCTCGAGCCTGCACAATGGATTTTTTTTTGATGGTGAGACACAGCATGCGCAGAGCTGGACCCACCCTTTAGTCCTCAGGTTCATCTGCCAGGGCCTAGCAAGCTTGGACCCTGGCAGCGAAGTCCTTAGGACGGAGGTTTTATTAGAGTGTCTTTCTCTTAGATGGAAGGCCTTACAGGGCTAAACGAGCTCCATCTGCCTGGGTTTGGAATTAAGAGTTGTCCTCCTAGAATGACTGCCAGAAGGCTAATGAGTACATCCTACCCATACAAGGATTATAGGAACATGGGTTTCACTACCCACATTTTATCGTGAGTAATGAGTTTAATGCTCCCACTGCTGTCAGCACAGTTATCGCAACAGGAGCCACAGAAGACCCCAAGTGATTTTCAGACTGTGCCTGGCTCAGTTATATAGAGGAGGAAAAAGGAGGCGGGGGTTTGAAATTAGGCAGCAGTCCATTCCCTGAGTGGAGCTCTACTTCCTGGAACAGGGCTGGTTCATCGCCTGATATGCTGAAGTAGGGAATCAGCTCGCGCTTTTGCTTACTACGCGCACATTATCTTTGCTTACCTCTGCTCATCTTTGTCTACTCATTAAACTGCTTTTACTAAATCCCACAGGCTATCTTCNCAACTCCCCAAAAGGCTTCAACATAATTTCATACTTCTTATTAACTACTACCTGTACCTATAGACTCTTGACAGAGACTAGAGAAGCTCAACCCAATGGAAAGCACAGAGTCTAAAAACAAGTGACAATACTGGCAACTTCAGAGAGATGTGGGGATGTACCAAGTCCTGGTTTTACCAAAAGTACTGGCTTGATTTTTAGTGGTATCTACTAAAAAAGAACTCGAAAATTCTATGTACTGGGTTTGGCTAAGATGGAGTTAGTATTTTTCACAGCTCTATGCTTTGAGTTGGAGATAAGTTTCATGTTTTGGCTGGAGCTCAGCTAAGCTGTGCCAAAGGTGCTGGCACAATACCAGGGAATGGGAGGGGAAACCACCGGGGCAGCTGACCCAGTCTGCCCAATGAGCTATTCCATACTATATGACGTCACCTCAGTTATGTATGGCTAGGCTTCGCGAACGAAGATCCAGGGAGGGCTCCATCCATGCTCCTCATCAGCGCTTTTTACAAGCACACTGATAAAAAGAGGATAGCAGATTGCACCCTCGAGCCTGCACAATGGATTTTTTTTTGATGGTGAGACACAGCATGCGCAGAGCTGGACCCACCCTTTAGTCCTCAGGTTCATCTGCCAGGGCCTAGCAAGCTTGGACCCTGGCAGCGAAGTCCTTAGGACGGAGGTTTTATTAGAGTGTCTTTCTCTTAGATGGAAGGCCTTACAGGGCTAAACGAGCTCCATCTGCCTGGGTTTGGAATTAAGAGTTGTCCTCCTAGAATGACTGCCAGAAGGCTAATGAGTACATCCTACCCATACAAGGATTATAGGAACATGGGTTTCACTACCCACATTTTATCGTGAGTAATGAGTTTAATGCTCCCACTGCTGTCAGCACAGTTATCGCAACAGGAGCCACAGAAGACCCCAAGTGATTTTCAGACTGTGCCTGGCTCAGTTATATAGAGGAGGAAAAAGGAGGCGGGGGTTTGAAATTAGGCAGCAGTCCATTCCCTGAGTGGAGCTCTACTTCCTGGAACAGGGCTGGTTCATCGCCTGATATGCTGAAGTAGGGAATCAGCTCGCGCTTTTGCTTACTACGCGCACATTATCTTTGCTTACCTCTGCTCATCTTTGTCTACTCATTAAACTGCTTTTACTAAATCCCACAGGCTATCTTCGTCTCGTTCTCTCCCCTCTTGTCGTGCTGTGGGAAGATGTTGGGGGGGGGCGGAGGGGGAGCATGACAGAGGAACTCAGTGGGTGCCTGGTGCTTGGCCAGGGTCAACCCACCACAATTAACCATTTTACCCAAAGCATTATAGCAAGCAGGTGGCTCTAGAATTCCAGTGTTTCAGATGTACATAAGGCTTCAGGCTATGCTCCTTTTCAGAGACATATCTGTATAAGAAGTGACCCAGTTCTCTCTTACCTGAGTGGGACAGGCTGAACATCAAAGGGGAACTCCTTGTTGTAAGTGAGGATATTTTTTAAGACTGCAGAGAGAGGAAAAAGTAAGAATCCACACCTATAAAGCATTAATTCTACTACTTTGCCCAGCTATGTTCATTCTCTCACAGCATCTTCACACACACAAATAATTATAATTACAAAATAATCAGATCATACAAAAAACCCAACCCTTCTCTCATATTTTAAACACCAATACAGTCCAGATCAGAGCTATATCACTATAACATTCAGACAGGCTAATTGTAACTCCAGTACATAACTCACCAAGACACTTAGACAGGATAGATAAATATGGGAATAACCAAAAGAATTATGAGAAAAAGCTACAGGCCCACAGGACAATGGTAGCAATATTTGGAGAAGGGTGGTACTGTTACTGACATTAGCTGCAAACAGACTGAAGTCTCCAGAACCAACACACTTAAGCACACATGTAGGCTGCACATTCAGATAGTCACTGTGGGAGTCTAAGCATGCTGGTAACACAGCTTAGTTGAGATTTCCTACTTCTTCATGCAGATGTTCTGGGTTTGTTGTTGTGGGTTTTTTTGTTTGTCTTTTCTAGGCAGATTGGCAAAATTCAGAAGAGATACAGAGCAACATCTGAGCATCAAGCCCCAGAGAAATAGACTATACTCTCCAGCATCCAGTGGAGAATAGATTTGTCTTTTGTATTGGAAACTTTACTAAAGCTTTAGTAATCACAATTTTAGCTGTTCTTCGCAAAAGCATTTACAAGAAAAAGTGAAACTTCCAAAAACATGTGGAAGAAATAAAGACTTCATTATTGCTAAAGGACTTAAATATTTACAAGAGATGCCTGCAGGCAGAGACACTCTCATAACAGACTGGCTAGGGGAGTAGGAGAGTTTCCCTATCTATCTTCATATTCACATCACTCAGCATGGACTCCGTCATTAACTTACCAGACACCATCTGAATGCTACGGTGAATACAGAATCCCTCAGGGATGCTATAGAGAACCCCAAAAGTCCTTCCATTTTGCTTATTCTGATTTTTTTTGATTTCAGTAGCACCACCTGAGTGATTTAGTATCTGCCTGATTCCAGCTGGATATAGTACATAAATACATAGAAAGCTTTAAGTTGTCTTCAGTCAGAGATGTGGCAGATAGAAGTGACAAAATCTTCTCTCTCTCTCTCTCTCCAAAGATTTCTGCTTCAAGGGATCAGCAATGCTGGTCTCAACATGGTGACAAAAAATCACCACCAAATCCCAACAGAAAAGCAGCTGGTTAACAGCAGACAGTCACCTTCCAGCACAGCAGAAGTTCAAGAAAAGAAGGGGATTTTTATCATTCTCAGAATTCCTCAGGTCTTAGAGGGCTACATCATACTGGAGACAGGAAGTTAAACTACTTCATGCAGAAAAATCTCTGTAAAATGAGGTGTCTTAGAGATCATAGGAATGTTATGCAGAAGCAATAGAAAGTACATTAGTTTTCCTCCCATCTTCCAAAGGTTAGTAAGCAGTAGATTCCTCTTTTCCCAATAACTAGTTTCTCTCACTACGTCAATGAACATCCCCTGAAAAAAACCTTCTAGTAATATATTTCAGTCATCACTAAGGCCACAAAATACTCCACTGTTAAGAGCAAAAATACAGTTTCACAGCGCTTAAAATCTTGATGCTGCCTGAAGGCAGAGCTGAGCATACACCCTCCTGCCACAGAGCTGCAGCCTTGTACACGGGCTTTGGTACTAAACCTACGCAGGGGAGCATGCTGCTTTCAGACATCCTGCCAGTGTTGGTAACAAACGTACTGCTAAAAATTCAGCTCAGAAACACTTCTCGAAACACCATCCAGAATATCTTGCCTTTTGCCACAGAAAGCTGTGGATCAAGTTTTTAGAAGGCCTTCAATTCTGTCTTTGCAAAATTATTTGCTGTAGGTGACAAGTTGCAATACAGCAATTTACTGAAGTGCTCCTTTAAACACAACCAGAATAAGAAGTGGATCAACAGCACTCAGCCTGGTGAAAAACTTATTCAAAGTTACTACGAGAAACCAAAGCAATAAACCAGCAATGCAACAATCACTCTTGGAGGAAAAGAAAAATTCTCCTTACATCTGTTTTAAGTGTGAGTTTCAGTTGATTTAAATAAAAATATTCAGATCAAAGAAAAAACATTAATCAGAATGACTTGGGTTGGAAGAGACCTTAAAGATCATCTACTTCCAAGTCCCCTGCCACTGGCAGGGACCCCTACCTGTAGACCAGGTTGCTCAAAGCCTCATCCAGCCTGGCCTTGAACACTTCCTGGGATGGGGCATCCACAACCTGTCTGAGCAACCTGTTCCAGTGCCTCATCAATCACACAGTATAGAATTTCTTTCCTATATTTAATCTAAATCTACCCTTCTTCAATTTAAAACTTATCCCTTGTCCTATCACTATACTTCCTGATAAAGAATCCCTCCTCATCTTCCCTGTAAGTCCCTTTCAAGTATTGAAAGGCTGTAAATAACATCTCCCTGAAGCCTTTTCTTCAGACTGAACAACCCCAAATCTCTCAGCCTGTCCTCACACAGGAGAGGTGCTCCAGCCATCTGATCATCTTAATGGGCCTCCTTTGCACCTGCTCAAGCAGGTCTTTGTCTTCCTTACACTGGGAGCCCCACAGATGAACACAGTACCCATATGTGGTCTCACCAGAGTGGACTTGAGGGGCAGAATTACCTCCCCTGACCTTCACAGAACCACGGAACAGTAGGGGTGGAAAGGACCTCCATGCATCATCTAGCCCAACTCCCCTGCCAAAGCAGGTTCACCTAGATCAGGTTGCACAGAAACAGATCCAGGAAGGTTTTGGAAATCTGTAAAGAGAGAGACTCCACAACCCTTCTAGGAAGCCCGTTCTAGCACTCATTCCATCACCCTCAAAGGAAAGAAGTTTTTCCTTATTTTCAGGTGTAAATTCCTATGTTCTACCTTGTGCCCATTGCCCTATCACTGGACACCAATGAAAAGAGACTCGCCCCATACTCTTGACATCTGCCCTTTAGACAGTTATAAGCACTGGTAAGATCCCCTCCCAGTTTTCCCAGGCTGAACAGCTCCAGGTCTCTCAGCCTTTCCTTGTAAGAGACATGCTCCAGTCCCCAAATCATCTTTGTAGCCCTCTGATGGACTCTCTCCAGTAGTTCTGTGTCTCTCTTGAACTGGGGAGCCCAGAACTGGACACAGTACTCCACGTGTAGCCACACTAGGGCGGAGTAGAGTGGAAGAAGAACCTCCCTTGACCTGCTGGCCACACTTCCTAATGCACCCCAGGAGACTATTGGCCTTCCTGGCCACAAGAGCATACTTCTGGCTCATGGATAGCTTGTTGTCCACCAGGACTTCCAAGTCCTTCTACATGGAACTGCTTTCCAGTAGGTCAATCCTTAACCTGTACTGGTGTATGGAGTTATTCCTCCCTGGGTGCAGGACCCTACACTTGCCCTTGTTGAACTTCATTAGGTTCCCCTCTGCCCAACTCTCCAGCCTGTCCAGGTCTTGCTGAATGGCAGTATAGCTATCTGGAGTGTCAGCCACTCCTCCCAGTTTTGTATCATCAGCAAACTTGCTGAGGGCACACTCTGTCCCTTCATCCAGATCACTGATCCAGATGTTGAACAAGACTGGATCCAGTACTGACCTCTGGGGAACGCTGCTAGCTACAAGCCTCCCAGCTAGACACTGCACTGCTGATCACAACCCTCTGAGCTCTGTTTTTCAGCCAGTTCTCAGCCCACTGTCCACTCATCTAACCCATACTACCTAAGCTTGCCTGTAAGGATGTTAGGCGACACAGCATCAAAAGCATTGCTGAAGTCAACATAGACAACATATACTGCTCTCCCCTCAGCTAGTCACACCATCATAGAAGGCTATGAGATTGGTCAAGCATGATTTCCCCATTGTGAATCCATGCTGACTACTCCCGATAATCTTTTTCTCCACACGCTTAGATATGATCTTCTGAATAAGCTGTTCCATCACCTTTCTGGGGTGGAAGTGAGGCTGACTGGTTGCTCTCAGTCCACTCATCACCCAGCGTCTATTTGTGCTTGACATTGCCTTAGAATAAGGTTACAATGAACAGTAAACTCCGTTGTAATACTGTGTAAAACACCAAAGATTTAAGAGTTTAGCCTGGGCTTTTTGGGGGTTTTGTTTTGTTTTTAAAAACACATCACCTCTGGGACAAAAAGCACTTCCCCTCTGTAATGCTGCTGCTGAGAACATGATTCATAGAAAATTATCCATGTGTGTAACAAATGGGCAGATCCAAGCATCATGGCCTCCATTTATGTTGTTTTTCCAATAAAAATCTTTTAAAATTACTGTTCTGCAGGCTCTTGTGCAGATATTGCCTTTTCTTTTGTGATGCTTTACAGTATTACATTGATTTTATCACCAGTTATCTCTCTTTAAAGATTTCCAAAGAAATTATCAACATGAGCGATATGATCAGGATACACTAACTTGGTAAAGACCACTATCCATATAGAGTTTCATTGACTCTATGATACCTGTATTGATTTTTTTTTTTTTAAATAGGCAGCACAAAATAATTCAGATACCAGGATCCCCAGTACAGCTCAGAAGCTACTTCTCTTACAATACCTATACACTGAGTTTGAAACTAGTCACTTAGTGGCTAGAATTATCACACATGCTCACACAAGCACATGGGATGTCACACACTATCCACTGTAATATGTATTATAACACTGGTATAAGCTTTCACAAGAAAAGGATTTGTGAGATCCAGTGTGAGTGAATTTCACAGTGTACTACCAAAAGAACTACCTGTAGCATTATTCTAGCAAAAGGATTAAGTGACAAATCTAACAAAACAAAACTAGCCAACTGCTTCACTTTCCAAGCAGCATGAACGGCAAGCTTATATAGGAAAAGCGAGAACACAACAACACATGAAAACAACAACAAAAAAAAGAAGAGCCCTGGTTGTTATAAAAACACTGTAACCAAATTTCTCAGCCATTTTGACAGCTTCAGGCACAAAAGTAATTAAAACAAGTCAAACTGTATGAATAGCTGTTTTGGTTCCACCCTAACAAAATAGTTTGACTTAGCAACGGAATCACTTATTTGCACTGCCAACCCAGATTTTTTTAGCTTTTTCTGGTGCAATTATGAGAAAATTGACAACACAAATTAAAAACATTTCACAGTGTATTTTATGAAATGGCTGATGTAGGCCTGATAAAGATTAACTCTATTCAAGATAAACTACAAAACTACAAAACAAAGGCACAATTCAGAGAGAAAAAGGCCAGAACAATCTAACTGTGATGGGGTACATGAAACAGGAAGTTCTTTGTGTCCACCTTACCTCCTCCTCCTTCTCCCAAACCTGTTTGCCTCTTTGAGGCAAACCTGCTGCCTCTGCCCCCTCCCCCAGCTAGTTGATGCTGGTAGCCATGGTAACAAATGGGTGGGTGTGGGGCAGGCTGGAGCAATGGCTGAGCCCAGCTGGGTACTGAGCAGCTGCCGGTACACAGGGCTGCGACCAGGGCAGATCACATGGCAGATCATGCGGGCACAAAGCAAGGAAGTGACTTTCATGTGCAAATCAGCAGAACAAGAAAGAGTCTACCGCACGGGGAGCCCTGGGATACCTTCTCTCTATAAAAGGGGCAGAGACCTCTTTTACTTCCTCCTTGCCTCCTGCCTCACCAGATATAACTTGCAGAAGGGGAGAGAGGACTGCCACGTGGCCTCTGCCATCTTGACCATGTGGTGCTCTGCTTTCCATCTAACTGGGACTTTTTCTCTTCAGCCATCCAAGTCCCTGGCTCCACCGAGATCATCTCAGCTCACCTCACCTTCTTCCCACTCCAACCAGACTATATTTCTTGCAGGTTTTATCGGGGGTGGGGAGGGAGAAACCTCGTGGCATGGTGAGGTGGGGGGAGACCTGGAAAGCTTTCTTACTTATCTCTGTATTTGCACTGTTACATATATATTTATTTGTTAAAGTTATTCTTTATCACTTTGCCTCGGGTGTGCACGTGTGTTCATTCTACATTTATTCATTTATCCTGGGAGGGCGAGGTTCTTATTTTGGACTCTTTCCCAAAATCAGTCTAGTCAAACCAAGACACTAACCCAGACAGCAGCATTAAGAACATCAATGTTCTGTTGTTGTTGTAGAAGCACCCATTCTCCTCCACGGAAAATTAACTCTGTGTCTTTGAAAACTGATGGTTACACTCTCTTCCTCAGTTTTAATACAGTTGCCTGTTGTATGAGGCATGGGCTGAATGCCTTTCACACTGTTGAACAGGGTTTTTTTGACAGCTAAAGATCAATTCTCTAGTGGAGGGCAAGATAAGGAATAGGGCTGTTGCTTGAAATTTTAACTTTTAAGAAAATGAGGCATTTCAAGGGAAACAGAATGTAAATTCCGACTAAACCCTTCAATAGTCACTCCTTTTTATCAATTAAAACATGATTACTCTCCCTTCAGTCATTCACAAGGCATTTGCACAACAGAGTCTAAAAATATTTTAGTCCAGTCATTAAATGATTACAACATTTCAAATACTTTGTAAGACGAGAAGTATCTATACGAAATAATCCCATATCAGAGGATGCAGAGGCCAGATATGCAACATGTAGAATGAGAAAGAGTCAGTACTTCCAATACATAGTTAAATCCTTTCCTTCACAGATCTAGCAGTCTTCTAATGTATCTTCACTTTTCATTTTCAGGGAACACTTTAAAAGCATTTGGACTCTAATGTTCTGTCAGGAAGCTCAATTCAATGTCCTCCTTCTTGATAGGCTTCCCTGTAGGATCCTGTGCTGGTTACTTAAGAGAATGGGAATGCAGAGAAGCTCAGCTTACTAATAAAGTGGAAACACTTGCCTACCCATCCCATTTAACTCCAACATCCCCCTTTCACAATATAATTGTGACAGAAGCAAAATAAAACCTGATTTTTCCAGCATGAAAGAAGCTCTTCCACTTCTCCTGTTCCCCAAGAATTGGAGAAACATTAGCATTCACGATAATATTGCTTAGAAAGATCTGATCATAAGGATGCTTTGAGAATAAAACAGCCAGTGTTACAGGAAGGAAAATGTAGCACATAAATATCTATTTCCTACATGAGAAAGTTATTTCTGGATTGACATACCAAGAACTGACCCAGTTATCAGCTGGGAAAAAACATCACACAAAATTCTTCAAAGACTGACTCGCATCCTCACTTTTGACTCTTAACTTTGTTAGTCTGACAGCATTACCATGGTGGATGACAGTTGATGGGCTACTGAGCAGAAAATGGATAATTATCTGTGTCCTTGCAAAAATGATGAGACCATCCAAATAATGAACATCTGTCTGTAGGAGGGATTGGGCCAAATATCATTATTTAGATTAGAAGAAGCAGCTTTAGATAGGCCAGACCAGCACAAAACAGTTAGGCAACTTCTTAGGCATGTGTCTAAAGTTACTGGTTTAGAGTTATACAACTTTTTAGAGGTGTGTGAAAAGTTAATTGTTGACGTTAAGGTGGAATCAGGGAGTCTGTACCTGCCAAGTACCCCCAGATAACGGAGAAAGTGAGAGGGACCTTCTGCAGCCAGGAGGTAGGATAAAAGGGGCTGTGTCATCAGGCAACTTGAGAGACTTCACTAGGGCAATGTCCCTGTGAATTCTCCCTTTATTCAAATAAAGTTAATAGGAAACCTCACTCTGCTTCTAGTGACCAATTAATTAATTAATTTCAAGACATTTTCCTTTACAGCTACCACAAACACAAGTTAAATATTTTCAGAAGAAAAAATAAGTTTCATTCTGCAAGGAGACCATAAAGTGCTGAAATTCAGTTTAAGTAAGAACTGTACAGGTAAGTTTTCCAGCTGATCATATACTGTATCTTTGACAGCTTAAAGTACTATTACCTACTATTTATTATTTGGAAGAACCATCTAAAACCAGGATGACTGTCAAACCACACTGTGGTCAGTCAGTATTCATGCTGCTGTCATATTTTCCATTGTAAAGATAAATGTCACTCACTTTAAAATACAAAGTTACTACTTACTTGGTTCCAGCTTCTTCAGATCCTCAAGCTTAAATTCATCCTGTGATTGGGTGGACTAGTACATTATAAAGAAAAAGATCTTAGTATGCACCTTCCTCTCAGACAGAGCTATGTATTTTAAAAAAACATGCAAGGTAGCTTCCTTTGCTGAAGTGTACCAGGTTATTTCAAGCTACGTCCTACAAAAACCCAAACAAAATCTCCCCAACAGAAGCTAAATTCACAGATGAGGTGGAAAGTACATTAATTCTCATTTACTGAGGAAAAAGAAAACCCTTATCCCATCTTCCAAGCTCTAACACAAGATAAATACTTGTAAAGCAACCAGTTGCTCTTTCAGAATTACTATACACAGAACACTAAGACATTTAATTCTTCCCCAATCAAGTTGTTTTGAAGCAAGTTCAGCTGTAAGGCTGCACTGCAAAGTGATGCTCTACAGTTACCTATTACTAAAGTATGAAATCACACAGGAAAAAAGCTATACCTGTAAAGCTGCGCTTCTTAGTTCCAAGCATGTTGCAATTTTAGCTATGGTTTTCTGAAAGGGAAAAAAAAATTAGTACTGAAATGGTATTCTTCCATAGTCACATTTATTTAAAATGTAAATATAGACAATTGCTTTTT
Organism: Bucco capensis; assembly: GCA_013396975.1. Lineage (NCBI taxonomy): Eukaryota > Metazoa > Chordata > Aves > Piciformes > Bucconidae > Bucco > Bucco capensis. The sequence goes on along the minus strand of VWZO01004606.1, from coordinate 34,058 downwards.
CTTGCAAAGATTTCAGATCTATTATTCAGTAATAAATCATTCAACATCAAAAGCCTTTTTATACACAAGCAAGATTTTCTGAAAGCATTTTAGATGAAACAGACATCTGCCACTTAACTCCCCTCCCACAGTTCAACACAGATGGGGGTCATCCACTCAGCAGAAACGGTAATAATGCCAACTACATCATAAATTGTTTAAAACAATCAACTGCCTTGAAATGACAGGAGGGGAACGGAACCGAACAACCGCAACAGCCCAAGTCAATCCTTCTCAGAAGTTACAGAAGCCCAGTATCTCAATACTGAAAAAACACAGTCTGCTTTTGTGGAATTTGTGGGGAGAGGAAGTATAAAGGCAGATTATTTTTCTGAGTAGACATTTAAACTCTGAGTGAAGCATGAAATATATTCTTTGATTCAAAGTTGTCAGTTATCTGAGCAGTTAAAAATGTAAAAGAGAGGGAAGGGCTTCAAAATAGCCCATTGCTAGTAGTCTTGCTTTGAAGATAGTTCTACTTAAGCTTTTGTCTCACAAAAGAAGCTCCAGCAACAGTCATATTTGTTTCTACTACTACCAGCTGAAAAGAGGAGTTAATACTTCCATAACTGACATCAAGTGGACACAAGTGACTGGTGTATTTTATCTTGCCTGACCATCACGTTTGTTGATTAACTAAAAGGTTTTAGCAAAGAAGAACTGTCTACAGAGATAAGGGCCAAATACAATTTCAAATGCTCCGTGGAACATTTATAGGGCAAGAAAAACAGTAACAATGAAGCTACAAGGAAAAGCAGTTTATTTTCAAAGTTTTCACCTCAGAAGGAAGACTAAAGTTGAAATACACACCTGTAACTCATTCTCTCCTTTTAAATCAGGCAGTATAAAAACAGTTTTTCTCCCAAGTCGGATGCGAGGGGAGGAAAATACTTCCTAGAGCACAACTCTAGCATCAAAGAACTTCAAGAGAATGGGCATCTGGCAAATTACATGGTATTAGTCAAAAGCCAAAAATTCCCTTTAAAGGAGCACTACATTTTAGGGCTCCAAAAGGTTTGTAACAGCAGATAAAAACTAGGCATACTTTCACAGCTACCTTCCCCAGTCATCTGCCCTGATCTTCCTGAAATGGGATGTCACAACTCCTTCTTAGTCAGCTCCTGGGCCACCACTATTTTTAATAGTCTGGGCAAAAATCTAAGTGGCTCAGTTCACCTTACACCACACTGAAAGTTGAAAGAGTTCAGGAGCTGAACCATCAGCACATCAGACATCAATGCCAACAGCTGGAGTGTGTAAAAGCCTCAGATATCTGATTTTCATCTGCCACTGCAGGCTCATCAATTACTTCAAAGCCATTTCCCCCCACCTGCTATCTCCTCTTGTCTTAAACTCTCTTTTACAATATGGCATTAGCCCAGACTTTACATTCTCACAGTTTATATTCTGTGGAGGTTCCTTTTGTAGCCTAGGTTCAGTCAACAAACTTCTACCTCCCTTGAATAAATTCTGCTACATAACAGAGTTCCATAGCCGGTTCTCCAGAATAGCATGGAAAAAAGATTTTTGAAGGAGGAAGGAGTATGTACAGTCCTAGATTAAAACACTTTCAGACCCACACTCCACATACAGGTGGTGTGGATTTACGTGTACCTTCAGGCTGGATGGGAGGACACCACATATTACTATAGAAGCGGGTTCCAGTCCCTAGGGTAAGAACGCACTACATTCCTCTAATCATCTGCAATGCAACAGAAGGAATTCCTTTTTTATATTTGAGAACATTTGGAAAGATACATTTGCAAACAGAGGAAGGTGTGAAATAATGGGTAAAAGAAATGAATCCATAAGTTTCCTAGGGAAGGGAGGGAAGTCTCTGAGGCTTGACTACAGCTCTCATATTTGCAAAACTCCAGCTGTTCTGATGGTTTGCATGTTGACTGTTGAGCAAACAGCATGCCCATTCCGTGTTAGATCAACACCTCTCTGCACCACAGAAAGAGGATTATGAGTTAACAGGGTGCCAGCACATAGTATCTGAGCCCCACAATGGAATCAGAACATGTGAACAGACTTTCAAGCGGCTCTTCCCCTCCCAGTCTCCCATGCAGAGCATTAAGCACAAGCCATAAATGAGGTCTCAGGAAGTCACAACCCTTAACTCCTTTGTCAATTCACTAGTAAGCTCAGCAATGCCTCTAATCCCTATCCTACAGATTCATAACTGTGTATTCTTAAAACTGCCTGAACTAGGTACCTCCTACCAGAACAAATAACATTACTAAATGAGTGTCCTCTGGCTTCTGGGTGCTGAATAGCAATAATGGCTCTAGAATTAGATTAAGAGGGTTTAGGAGCCTTTAATAGTAAAGAATAGGTTTTATATGGAAGCTATTGAAATATGGCAAGCTCTCAGCAGGCATTATTCATAACTATTTTTTAAGGGACCACACCCAACCCAAAAGCTAAATATGCAGCTAAACATTATCATTTTCAGCTGCAACTATCCCATGAAAAGGCTCCTTTTTGCAGCAGGGAAAACATGCTGTATCTCATTAAAAATACTGAAGACTCAATTATCTTTGCTAATTTAAAATAGTTAAGATTCAGTTTTATGTAGACTTGTGATTAGAAATGGAAAAAGTCAGTTGGTCTTGTAGTCAAGGTTTCCTCAGTGCAGTTGTGTGAGTAATGACTGTGCTAACTGTAATGAAGTCAAAGATGTTTGCATAAATACAGAGCCAGAGCAGAGTTTGGCTTTAAACAGAGGTCTAAGCTATTAGGAGACCAGTAGTTTAATGAATCATGCTAAGACTGTTCAAACAGTGCTCTTAAGCTGCCATTGCATATAAAGGATAAAAACTCAGCCTAGCACAAAACCAATTACATAAGAAGCAAAACCTGCAGTTACATAGAGAGCTTTAAAGGTCAAATTTATTGCATAGAGAACTGAGTGAGAGTAACCATAGCTAGAGGTAAGCTGACAATCATGGCCAAACCCAGCTGGAACAATTCATGCAGCAAAACACAGTGGCTGATCATGAATGAAGATGGATTTTTTAGAGAATGAAGGCAAAATAAAGAACAGCAGCATGCAGACGTTAAGACTGATGTAAATCCACCAGCAGCTGTATATGTTAGTATTCCATACACACAGCTTCTAGGTAATGAAACTGTTGCACAGCCTCCTTAAAGCTGTTGCAGGGTGACTAGACACAAACACAATGATTTGTCGCTTACAGTATTTATCTGCAGAGGAATTCTTCAACAAAATTCAGTCACTAATGAAGATTCCAGCACTGTCAATTATTCAAGTCAAGACAGAGCCTCGAATAAGAACTAAAACTCCAGAATTATGTCCAGCAGCAGATAAGATGACAACTCTTCAGAAGCTGAAAATCCAGGAATGAATACCAAATTCTGAAGACTAGTCTGCTCTATCAAGTGAAGTAGCATACAGTGTTCCAAAAGAGACTCTTCAGATCAACATGAAAAAGGCAAAATATGAATATTTAAAAGTCTGAATTCTTAAAATAAACAATATTTATTTTAAGATAAGCAATAACTGGCTCACAGTATGCCTAGGAAAAAATGGTGGCATCCGTCAAATGTTAGATTAACAGATTGTATGATTACATTAGCAAATAACACACCATCAGTTATGGTGTCACCATATCTGCACTGTAACACTACCTGTGATGCTTGAAATAAACCCAAACATGGCAAAAGTTTATACAGACAGATGGGGATTTGAGCCTAGTCCTTTCCCTGTAGCTGTAAAGCTAGTAGTTTTCGCCTGGTACAGAGGAATCACTGTTGAAATTCCTCTTCTCCACAGAGCAGAGAAACAACAGCAGCCTCACAGTAATTCCCAGCAATATGTACGGTCCTTTGCAAAATAGCTAACTGTAAGCCTACACAAAGATTAAAATGAGAGTAGATCATGTATGTGGAAATAGTAATTAACTTCACAGCCTTGACTTCTCCAGTCTATGAAATTCTGTACTCAACCGTGGCTAGTAATTTCAGATAAGCAAACCCCGAAGTTTACACACACTTCTGCATTCACAAAAATAAAGAGGTGGCTCTTACACAACACACAGAACCTCAGAAAGACAAAATAGTAGGGAAAGAGATTTTCCTGAACCACGAGGAAATGGCATGCTGGTGGGTGCTTTGGCAGGAACTTAGCTGATCACAAGTAGCTCTTTTGGTATGTAGAATTTTTTTTCAGCATGGCAAGAGAGAAGATACATTTCTATTTAACCAAACTGCCTGAAAACCCATAAACATGCTAAACTCTAGTCCAACACACCAACTGAATGATACTACTGATGACAGTAATTAGTTATGATCACTAGATTATACTGGCTGAACTCCTGCAGAAATTGGGAAGATCAGCACAGCAAGGAGCTTAAGATCAGACTAAAAGATTTTGCTGTACAGTTTTAAGTGCTTCTTTCAAAGCAATAGCAAGACTCTTATTTTTGTTGTGACTAGCATTCCTCATAGTAGAGGAAGGAAAAAGAATATTCTCTTAAAATGTTGGGGATATTTGGTTGTTACAAAGGCTGGAGCAGAATTGATCCTGCTTAAGGTTGTATTGCTTCTAGCCAAGGTTCCTTTAAAAGTGACTGTATTTCTGGCAGTATGTTTTCAAAACATTGCCAGCTTCTAATAGCTTAGGCCTAAATGTTTGGGTTACAGCTAAGGACTGGAATGTAAGCTGTTTTTGATTCCACTGGGAAGTCAGGGGGGTGCAGGGTGAGAGCCTGCACCTATAGGGAAGGAACAGGCAAGACAGGTGACCCCAAACTGACCGAGTATTCAATTTCACACACATCATGATCAGTATAAATTTAAGAGGCAGTTCTCTCTGCGCCCTCTTCTTCACTTCACTTGCAATCCAGCTTCCAGGATCCAGCCCCCTCCACGAGTTCGGCTATGGTAACATAGCAACCAGAAGGGATAGCGGGAGGTTTGGATCTTGGTGCTGGCTCTTTATCTATATTTATATGTATTTGTCTGCTGTTACTGCTTTTTCATTAAAGCAGTTAAAGTTATTTTGCCTTTTCCAATCCACAATTCTCATTATTTCACTCAAATCATAACAGTTGTGTACATGGCTAACAAAACAGGCATCAGCATTTGATAACCAAGCTCAAAGTCTCAGTGCATCAACCTCTTACTGATCTGCAAAACAAGCAAGTGATACAAATGTCAACCTCCTTTGTAAACTATGTATATGTATGGCTAGGCTTTGCAAACGAAGATCCAGGGAGGGCTCTATCCACGCTCCTCATCAGCGCCTTTTACAAGCACGCTGATAAAAAGAGGATAGCAGATAGCACCCTTGAGCCTGCACAATGGATTTTTTTAGGTGAGACACAGCATGCACAGAGCTGGACCCACTCCTTTAGTCCTAAGGTTCATCTGCCAGGGCCTAGCAAGCTTGGACACTGGCAGCGAAGTCCTTAGGACACAGGTTTTATTAGAGTGTCCTTCTCTTAGATGGAAGGCTTTACAGGGCTAAACGAGCTCCATCTGCCTGGGTTTGGAATTAGAGTTGTCCCTCTCCTAGGATGACTGCCAGAAGGCTAATGAGCACATCCAACCCATACAAGGATTATAGGAACATGGGTTTCACACTGCACACTTTACCATGGGCAATGAGTTTAATGCTCCCTCTGCTGT
>VWZO01004606.1:0-27809 GCA_013396975.1 Bucco capensis | reverse complement strand
GAACGAAGATCCAGGGAGGGCTCCATCCACGCTCCTCATCAGCGCCTTTTACAAGCACGCTGATAAAAAGAGGATAGCAGATTGCACCCTCGAGCCTGCGCAATGGATTTTTTTTAGGTGAGACACAGCATGCACAGAGCTGGACCCACCCTTTAGTCCTAAGGTTCATCTGCCAGGGCCTAGCAAGCTTGGACACTGGCAGCAAAGTCCTTAGGACAGAGGTTTTATTGGAGTGTCCTTCTCTTAGATGGAAGGCCTTACAGGGCTAAACGAGCTCCATCTGCCTGGGTTTGGAATCAGAGTTGTCCCTCTCCTAGGATGACTGCCAGAAGGCTAATGAGCTCATCCTACCCATACAAGGATTATAGGAACATGGGTACTACTCCCCACACTTTACCGTGGGCAATGAGTTTAATGCTCCCTCTGCTGTCGGCACAGTTATCACACCAGGGGCCACAGGAGACCCCAAGTGATTTTCAGACTGTGCCAGACTATGAACTAATTACATTCTAAAAGACTACTAGGTAGCATTCTGCCAGGACCATTCAGTCAGGTAGTGTTAAGCTAACATCCATCCTCACACACCCTCAATATCTGCAGTTCAAGACATTTTGCATTCAGACTTCACAACATAAATTTTGCTAACATTTTATAGGCAAGTTACCAAAAGGTCACCCCCCAAAAAACCAAAATCAAACACCCAGGTTACAAAGGACTTTGGCCAGCAGGCATGGCAACCAATATTACAGAGCAAAGTGTCTGTCACATACAGTGACAGCAACTGTTTGAGCCATGTTGGCCTCTGTCTGCATATATTGAGGAAGAAGAAAAGGTCTAATAAGACTTTGGTCTGTCAGAGTGAAAAAAAAAAACAACAACAACAAACCACAAACATAACGTACATCAACATCTATGAGTCAAGGTCCTTGACTGAGCAAACAGCAATACTCACCTTTTGATCTTCTGTGAACTCCGAACTGTTGTGCTGAGACTGTGCCTCTTTTTGTAGATGTCTTGCTAATCTGAATGGAGGGGAAATAAAATTGTGGAGTAGAAACACAACACAGAAACATACACCCTCTAGTCTCCAGAAAACTTGTCACTCAAAAGGTTCACAGACTGCTGTTCTGATGAGTTTTTGGTTTGGTTTAGTTTTTTTACCGCAGATTTCTACAATCATGGTAGCCCATACTTAAAAAAAACCCCAAATATGGACAGTGTGCAACTTACATTAAGCAGGGAGAATAAGTAAGAAGGGCCTTCTAGACAACAGCCCCTTTTATAAGCACTGACCATTTTCCTCTCTCCATCTCCTTATTTTATAACAACAAAACACATCCCCTGTGAAGACCCACTGTGATACAAGCCCACATGCATTTCACAGGGAGTATAAGGCAAACTGAATTGCCTGGGGAGCTCGCACCCTAGGCGATGGCCGCCTGCTCTCCCAGCGCTGGAAGCCAGGCGCAGAGCAGCTTGGTCCGGGCTGTGGTGTGTATCAGCTCACATTCGTGCCTGTCAGCATCACATGAGGAGAAGAAACTCCGCCCCTTGTCACCACGGAGACAAGAGTACCAAGGGGTTTGGAAAGTAACTGCAAGCAAATAGTTGGAGAAAGCGAAAGGAAGCTGGAGAGAGAAGCTTATGGGAAGAGTTACCATTTCTGTCAGGGGAGAAAGGAGACCATTAAACAAGCGCAAACTCTCGGCAATTGTTGCCATTCCCTGTAAATAATTTTATTTGAAAAAGCAGTGGAGGATGGGAGATGGGATATTAAAGGGAAACCCAGGGACAACAGTGGTGCTCAGACATCACAATACACTTTAGTCTAGAACCTCACAAGTTTGCATTGTTAAAGGGATCCAGCTTCTTGCCATCACTGCAGTAGGGATTAGCCTGGTTTTGGGAGGTAGGAGGGGTTAAAATACATACACCAAAATGCAGAAACTACAAGAGATTACTGTGAAAGCCTGTGTCAGAACTCAGTTACTTCCTTGCTTTTCCTAAAAATAAACTCTCTTAAAAAGACACAAGGATTGAGGTCACTGTAGTTTCTAACTAGCACCAGTGAAAACATAACCGAGCACAACAAAGTAACTGCACAACTCAGTGGCCTTCATAAAGAAGAAAAGGTGGCTGCTGAGGAAAGACAAAAAGCACAAACACACTTGAACCCAAATGTACACTCCTTCTCTACCACCCCACCAATACGATACACACAGTAGTGTACCAATTTAAGAAAATACATCACCATAGCTGCAATGCCACTCGCAATAGGCAGCATCAGTGTTAACATTTCTGCAAGCATCAGCAATACAACTCTTTTTCTATTTATTACTAATACAAAAAACCCCACCCTAATCCAAATAAACACATCTGGCATTCCACTTGAAGCTTGTTCAAAGTTGGATCAGACCAGGTTCCACAGATGGGGCTGCTGACAGCTCAGAGGACATGAACGAATAGGGGGCAGTCTTTGCACCAAGCTTCCTCTACTTCCAGGAGCAACGTAAAGACCTGAGCAGACATAGGTCCCCTGGACACTGGAGGCCTATAATTGCATTTTACATCAGCATCCATTGAATCCACGGACTGAACTAGCTTAGATTTGGGAAAAACGTTCCTCAGTGTCAGCAAGCTCCGTGCTTCTCCCCAGCCTCCCTTGTGTTGATCAGTACAGACCTGGACATTAGCAGCACTTGGCCAGCTGCAGCAAACACTTGTTCATCCCATCTAAGGTTACCATTTAAGAAGGCAATAGCATAAAGCGATACTGTTATGCCTTTCCAGAGCTACAGGTAGGTATCCTGCCCTGTGCTTCTTATTTTCAAATTCTACCCTATAGATTAAAATTGTTAATTTACCTGTTGTATGTACACATAGACATGCACACTGAAAAGGTTCTGCTCCTCCTTAGAAGATATGACCCTGTAATGCTTTGGTTTTTCTCTCCTCTTTGTTCTTCCTCCTGGAACCACAGAGTTCATCTACTGACAAGGCTTGTAAAGAGCAGCTTACAATACTATGACCCAAGAAGAGCTTTCTGACAAAGATACCACACTGCTCCAAAGTCAGAATAAAGTAAGTGCATGAAGATCACCACAGTTCTCAACACACACAAGTGACGCTGGGAAGAAGGGAATAAAAGTTATACTTCAACTCTCCAACTGGACTGTCTGCCAACATTTAGTTGACCTTACTTGTCAATGAAGCAAGCTCTGAATGAGAAGCCTGAAGACATTTTGTTCTGAAGAAACAACATTACATGAAACTGACTGATGAGCCTACCAAGACAGTTTTAAAGCATTAGGATCCTTCTGGACAGATGTCCACGTAAGGGTAATTATTAAAAATACCTTCTTTTACTTTCTGATGATTTTTTCTTCTGAGATACAGATCTGGAAGAGAACTTCTTTTCATCCCTGTGCCAAGATTTGTAATAACAGCTTTCCCTGCTCTGAAGACAATCAGCAAACTGCAAATAACTGAACTTGCATCATCTTGTCTGGTGAGCAAATGAAATGATGAGATTAAAACAACATAATCATGAGATAAGTGGCCAGCAGTCTAGTTACTCTGAATGGCAACTGAACTAGTAGCCAGTGTGGTTACAGCCCATAATTTGAATAGTCCTGAATAGCAGTTGAAATCTCACGGAAAGCATCTCTTCATCTGACTTTCTCTTGGGGGAACAAGTGTATACCCTCCAGACTTCTTTCAAAAAATACACCATAAAGAAACTCTGCCTGCAATACTCAGATCACAAAGAAATAATATTCATCTTCATGGTGAACAGGGTAGTAGAGGTGAGCATTTGACTAAAGCTACCAGGTGTGTTTCTAAGGATACCATCAACAATACTCCTCTGACGCCACAAGATTCACGGATGGTATAGTCCCATCCTGTGCAAGCCAATCTAACCAAGGCTGCCAGGTGTCTTCGCTGTACCCTTCTCCCTCACGCCCCTCCCTTCCCCGCGTTTCATCAGGGGTGAAACACACAAGCATGCGATGGACGAGTTTTCACCCTAGGCAGCCCATTTGCCTGAGCCAGGTCCCCCTGGTCCCACAAGCATGGTGCCGGGAGAACAGGTGACGGGATGGGAGTAAACCGGGCCACCGGTGCCTGTACCAACCGCCTCAACGACCCACGCCTGAGGTGAGCCCTGCAGCTCTATGCCGGCTGGCTGCTATCCCCGGAAAAAGGCCGGCTCCGCCTCGCCCCCCGACGAGAGAGCAGCTCCCGGCCAAGCACCCGCCACCAACCGGCGGTCTCGTCGGGGCGGCTCCCGGCGTGTTCGGGCGACCCTCCCCACCCCGCCTCGCCTCAGGTATCCACGGCCCCACGCCCCGTATTACGGCAGGAGACCCACCGGCGGGACCCGAGGGGTGAGGGAGACTGCAGCCTAGGCCTGGGGAGTTCCCCCCGTCGGCAAGTCGCTCCCTCTCCCCAGTCCCTCGGACGGGGCTCTGGGGCTGTGGGCCGGTGGGGCTGTGGCGGGAGCCGCCCGCCTCCGCACTCACATCTGGTACTCGTCGATCGCCTCCACCAACTGCCCCCAGGAGTCGAAGTCGGTGCCCTTCCTGAAGCTGGCACCCCAGCGCTGCAGGAGACTCCGAGCCGCCTCCGACATAGCCCCAGAACTAGGGCACCATGCTCACCCCAGGCCGGGGTGCAGCACCGGTCAGTCGCTCCCGCCAACCCCGCGTCCTCCGACGGCCCGGCCCGGCCCCGCCGCCGCGACAACCAAACGTGGCGAGCACCTCCCACCAGCGCCGCCCAGCGAGGTAAGTTGCGCAGGCCGCGTCCGCCTGTGCTACCGCTACTAAGACTTGTGGGGGGCGGAGGGGGAAGAGAAACATGGTGACTTCCGCCTCGGTATGTGTCATGGCGGCGGTCACGTGGTTCCTAAAGGCGGGGCGCCCAGCTGGCTCTCAGCGGCGGTGCCCGGGCGGAGACCGCTCCGCTCCTACTCTCCCCACACCTATCTCTGCTCCTGGCCGTGCAGCTACGGGAGGGCCCCTCCCAGGTAAATAGCGCTGCCCCTGTGCGTAGGTGGTTTACTTGTCCAGGAGATTCGGTGCTGCTGGCTCGCGGCCCGCCGTGCCTTACCACTTCTGTTTTTGGTCCCTACCAGGAGAGGACTGTGGGACCTAGCCGTACCTCCGTCGCGTGTCCCGGAAGTACACCTCAGCTATAGGGTTGGCGTGGGTGGCTTGGGGGCACCCGGCGAGGCGGGTGATAACCGGCGCGATCGATGCGTTCGGTCCGTTGTATTGAGCGGGACGATGCCACCGACTCTCCTCTGATGCTGCCTGCGGCGCTGGGTTTGTGACGCACCGCCGGGAGCCGCGGCAGGGCTGGGCCGGGCCGGGCGGAAGTAGTAGAAGGCTCTTAAGCGGGAGGATCCCAGCGCCTTTGAGGGTCGCCGTGTGCCCGACTCGCTCGTATTGGCGGTACGCGGGAAGCCGGGCGGCACCGCAGCTACTGCTGTGGAAGGTGCCGTGCGCCGGGGCGGGAGTCGGTCGATGCATGCCTTTAGCTCCGCAGTAGGCTTTGGCGAGGCAATGGCCCAGGCCTGAGGCGGTCGGCGCCGGGCCGGCTTCCGCCAGGAAAACGCGCTGTGGTGTATTGGGTGCGGTGGGTAAAGGCGGCTTGGAGACGGAAGATCTCTGTGCCTGTCAAAGGGAGCCCCTAGACTTGGATGCGTCTGAGCCGTGTGACAGCACCTCTCTGCTGTGCAGACGGCTGCACAGGTGGGTGAAGATGTCGTGATAGGTGATGACCTAATAAACATATCACCTGCTTAGTCAGTGAGACCTGGAACGTGGAAGGGAGTCACTTCTTGGCAGATCTCTTTCTTAAGCAAAGCTGTGAAGTGTTTTGTAATGATGAGCTTAGATTCAAAAAGGATCATAAGGTGATGGAGGTCTTGGGCAGTCTGAAGTCCAACATCCTTCCGAGACAGGGTCATCTCTGAGGTCAGGGCTTTTTCCGGTGAGGCCTTGAAAGTCTTCAAAGGTGAAGACCACACAAGTTCTTTGGACAGCTTGTTCTGCAGTTCCACTTTCCTCATAGGGAAGAAATTTTGAAACTGCATCCAGTACAAACTTCCCTTATTTCAATGTGTGCCCACCATATACCACTGCTGAAAGCTCAGTGGAATGCTTATGCTGTCTATGTTTCCTGAAATTGAGGTAAAGGAAAAAAGATGGTCTGTTTTAGCTGTGTTGAACCAAACTTCCAGGTCTGTTATATGCACATATATGTATCTGTGTTTTCAGCAAGATTACTATGTAATTGCAGTTTCATTTACAGCAATGATGACAAAATAAAAGCTACTAATAGTTTAACCAGACACAATAAAATGACCTCAGTGAATTACGCAGGAGATAACAAATGTGGAGAGTTTTAAGTAAGAAAGTATGCAATAATACAGAGCGAAGTAGGTTATACCTTTTTGCCCGACTTAAAATAGTTGCCTCAGGAAGCACATGGAGAGTGAACTGAACACATGGATGATGAAGACAAGGTGTATGGAAACTTAGTGTTTCAAAAGAAAAAAAAAGAAGTCTGATTTCTTCTGTACAATTATATATAACTTTACAGGTTAATTTTTCTAATAGTTTACAATTGGTGTATATTTTTGTGAGCTGAGGAGCATGACATATATAGCATCTCAGTTGTACCTGTTTGTGCAGCTATTCATTTATTTCCATATTTTAGATTTGTCGTAAAAACACTACAGAAAGAAAATGACCCATTGGTTTCATCGCAACCCTTTGAAGGCTACAGCTCCTGTTTCATTTAATTTTTATGGTGTGGCTACCACTCCAGCTGCAGCAAAGGTTTGCAAGTAAGTGTACTTGTGATCACCTTCACTGTCTCTCACAGTTTGGAGGATATCCCTAAAAGTAATGGTTACTCTTCACATTTTGTTATGAAGATGACTCGAAATCTGTAGGTTGGAAGACAATAAGACACTGATAACACTGAAGATTTGATTACAAAGAATGAATTGCCCATTTTTCACGTTTTAAATGTATTCCAAAGCCTATTGTGATAATCTAGAGGCAAGACTAAACATTTCATTGTTTTTATGATGACTGTGCTTTCTTCTGTGAAAGATTAATTTCCCTAAGTGAATAAGACATGAATATTCTATTGTAGAAGGGAATATAATAAAAAGAGATCTCAACTTATTTTGTAGATCTATTCTTTTATCTTCATGCGCTCATCCCGTTCTAATGATTCTAATGTTGTAGAATGTTCCTGCTTGTTACTACACTTTCCTTCTCCTGTACCCAACCTCTTGGTAGATAAAGGCATAGTTATTTTAGTTTGTGTTAGAACAACAGATTAATAATGAGTACTGATTATCCACTGAAGAGTCCATCATATGTATCCAGAGGAGAATGGAAGTTTTTTCTGAATTTATTGGCATCTTCCTCATAAAATACCTTTCCTTGCCTTCAGATAGCTAAATTGAATGCTAGGCTTCACTTTCTTAGCCAAAAGGGTAGTGGTATACATATGGGTGGCTACTTTCCAAATAGTGCATTTTTGGGTAGAATTTCTTAGTTTTGGTTTTGTGATTTATTTTTTTTTCTTCTCTTTCCCCCTCTTTATACAGTGATTTGAGGTCATCTCGAACACGACTATTGGATCTGTTTACAGACTCGAGTTGTAATCCGGAAATGATGAAGAATGCAGCTGACCTGTACTTCTCACTCTTGCAAGGTAGGAATATTTATTAGCAATACTACTAATATATCAAGAGGTATATAATTTGAGTTTTAATGACCCTTCTCAGAATGTATCTTGTGCTGATCTTCTATAAAGAAGCTTTGCACTTCTCAGGAAGGAGAGTACCTTCACGGATTCTATGCTTGATACCAGTCATGGGTACTCACCAGGCCCTTTCTGCCAGTACTAAGTGTTGGCAATCCTGTCCTCTTGCTTTTAACCTCCTTCTGCTTCCTGCTGGAGGAGAAAATGTTTATTTTTCTCTCAGATTGTGGTGAGTAGCTCCTTAAGTATAAATTGAGTCTATTAATTAGTTTATAGGAGTAGCTTTTTGGTGCAAACTTCTTTTTTGTCTAATGCTAGAAAATAGACTTGTTGCAAGTATACACTTCTGCTTGTCTTAGGTATATATAGGCACTCATTAGCATAGTATCTACATTTTTCAGTAGATGACCACTTATGATGACATATTCCCTTTAAACCTTTCTCCTTCCAATATTTTTTGATAACTCTCTCTTAGCTGTCAGGTGCTTAGGACTGAGTTTTCAGGAATTGTGTAATTAATGGAAACTATGATTTGCTGGTCTGTGGGAAGTGAAGCAGGTCAAGTTGGTTTAGTTCCCTCAGTCCCTGGGAGGGTGTAAGCTGATGTGACATTCTAGATAAAGAATCCATGTTGCTGCAGACAAAGATTTGGAGAGTTTCTTCAGGGAAGTATCGTGCTTTGTCACTAAAATCTTCTACATGTGAAAGGAATGAGTATTTTGTGTCTTTATAAACATGTGACAGCACCTAGAGCTATAGACCCAATAGTTGCTGTTGCAACTAGAATTCCTGAAGTCCATAAGACCTATCAGACCAAGACTCATCTTACTCCTCCCTGAAAAATTCCTTGGGCATGCATAGCATGAACTTTGTCCCACTGACAGCTGCTTTCTGGGTTGCTGGACATAAAGAACCAATTTTCTACATCTTTGGAGACAGAATAGAAGATTACTAGGTAAATCCATGCTTACAAGCCCGTTTGTGCTCTCTGTTGACGAGGCAGCTTTTTCTGGAATTTCTCAGTTGTCACTGTGGTGGCAGGGGCAGCCATTCACCTCAGGCAGCCTCAGCCATCCTATACCTGGGTCAGTCCAACTCCCAGCTGGTCACCGTACAGGACATCTGCAAGGTTTTCCTTTAGCAATCAAGACACACAGGGTTGAGTTGGTAACCTGCTGGTCAAGGATTTTCTTGCAGTAGCCAGTTTGGGGATTTGTACATGTTGTTCTCAAGATTTTGAGGAATAAAAGCCTCAGGAAGTAACATCATGTTTTGAGTGGTGCAGTAAGAAACACTCCTTTATCTGTATCCTTATTCTCATTCATCCCCATTCCTTTGTTATTTGATTCTGTTTCTTTGACATTGTCTGTTGGTATATTTTTTTATTCTATAGGTTTTATCCTTTCACTGGATGACTCTTCCCAAGAATGCAAGTTAAGATATATTCAGAATTTCAAGTGGACAGATACATTACAAGGACAAGTTCCGAGGTGTGTATGCTTTTATGATTACAGGGCATGCAGTTATTTACTTCTGGTCTGTTATGTATATGCACATGTGCCAGCACAGGCATGAAGGAAGGCTTAGATGTGTAGCAAAATGTCTCTATTGTATAACCACACTTACAAAATTTTTATTCCCTTTGTAAGACAATCCATTTATTACAACTCTCTTCTAATTTTTTCATGGTCATATGCATTTGTACTTGTGCCATCATTATTCTTCCCACTCCCACAACTTTCTTTTTAAATTTTACTGGCTCCTAAGCTATTCTGAACTTGTGACTGCAAGTTCACTCTTTCCAAAGATCATGTTTTTACCTTCTGAAATTTCCTGCTATTTATGCATGCAGTTTGATCAGTTTGACTGCAGTTATGTAAATACCTGCAGTAATATTCATTTGAGGGAGATGTAGTAGACTCTGACTTACTAACTTAGCAGCTGCAACTTTAAAGTAGACATTCTAAAGCAAGGCTTTCCAGACAATGTTCAATATACTACCAAAAAAAAAAGGGAATGTCAGCCATACCCAAAGCTGAACAAATTTCAAGTTACTGTTTTAAAATAAAAGTTCCAAAATGGGAAGAGTAGGCATCTGAATGTGGGAGACTATAATTATAGAGCTCTTGAAGAGAGTAAGTAAAAATTTTAAGTCTCTTAGGCAGTTCATCAAGTAGAAGGTTCTGAATTGGAAATTTTTTACTTCATAAATGAAAAATATTTTATGGAGAGAATTGTTGACTTATGTGAACTATCAGGAGAGAGAGCTTGTCAGAACAAAATGGAAAGCATTAAATTGTTTGGGGGGGAAATGTTGTCTGTTTTTTTTTAGTGTCCAGCAGGATGCAGTATTTGAACTGGTTTCCATGGGATTTAATGTAGCTCTGTGGTATACAAAGTATGCATCAAGACTCGCTGGAAAAGAAGAGTAAGTGTTTTTCTTTTCTTAGTAGCTCCATTGTAGCAATATTCCACCAAAATCTGTCACAGGTTCTGAGTTTTGACTGCTGTAGTGCATGTCTATCTGAGACAGTAGGAGTTGAAGGAGGCAGTTGGCCTTTATTCATGTGCTGTAATGTCCAAGTGCACTTCAGTCCCTTTTTGCGTCCATGAACAAAGTGCTCTAGTACCACATGGCTGTAATGTAAAGGAAGTGTCAATTGTGAATATACCCTTTGTCAGTCTTGCTCTAAACGTTCAGGTACAAAACTGATATTCTCAAAATCACACCTCTGCTGACATTTCAGATTCTTACATTTCTTTTTTCAACTGATTTTTATGTGATTATTTAATGATTGGACACTGTAAGAAACAGCAGTGGAACAGGTTACTGAAAGAGTTGGTAGACTCTCCATTCTTGAAGGATTTAAGATTCATCTAGACAAAGCCATAACTGGCCTGTTCTACTGTTGTTGATAGTCCTGCTCCAAAGGAGAAGGTGGGAAAAAATGACACTTAGAGATCCTTTCTAGCTAAAATTTCATGGGTTCATTCTATATTCTTAGTATAACAGAAGATGAAGCAAAAGATGTTCACAGAAGCCTGAAGATAGCAGCTGGGATTTTTAAACACTTGAAGGTAGAAAAACTGTCTTTGTTGTCTGTTCTTTTCTACAAGTACATGACTTTTTGTCTCAGTATAAAGCCTTTGTTTTTCTGATGAGGTTACAGAACAAACACCTCAGACTATGTGAATGATACAGGAAAAAGAAGGGTATCAGTATGTTGTCCTATCACTCAGTCCCACCTACTCTTTCCCAGTGGCAGTGGGAGAGCAATCTGTCTGCCGAGTATCATGTGCAACAGTGCAGTCAGCTATCTTGGGATCTTCACTTGGTGTCCCTTCCATTTAGAAATAAAGGACTTGCTTTGCAATGGAAGCAGTGATATTAAGCCTATACTAACTTTTAGACTTGCTTTGTACTTAGGAAAGTCACATTCCAAAATTGATTACACCTGTAGAAAAAGGAAGAGATTTAGAAGCTCGACTTACAGACTCTTACATCATACAGTGCCAAGCTGAAGCTCAAGAAGGTATCTTCCAATATACATTTGGTGGGGATGGGAAATGGCAGTCTTACTGGGATACTTTGACATCTTATGAAGTCTGCTTGGCAGCAATGCCATTTTTTCTTCTGAAGTACTGTGGCTTAGGGAGAGTTGCCTTTAAAGAAACTTAAGTTACAATTATAGGAGGAAAATGCCAAAAATCAATCTGATATTACAAATGTAGATACTTTGGAAGAACTTGTGTGTGACATTTCTCCCCTCTTCTTTTTTTCCTCTCATGCAGTTTCTTCCCCACCTGCCTGCCTAACATAAATTCCCGATTCCTTTACTTCAAAATATTTGGAGCTTCTGTTTACTTACCACTTTTCAGACTAACTTTCCTTCAGTTTTTCTATTAATTTGGAATCATTCTATCTAAGAAACAATTCTCTTTATTCTGCAGTTGGCTTGACTGCACAGTACTTGTTTTCTACTCATGCAGGGGTTTTAAAATACCAAATGCCTTGCTGATTTGATATGACATTTTCAATTAAACTTTAACACTGTGTTGTGGATTTTATTTTTCAGTGACAATTGCTCGGGCTGTTGAGCTGAAGCACAATCCAGGACTAATAGCTGCTCTTGCTTATGAAACAGCTAACTTCTATCAAAAAGCTGGTAAATGTCTTGTTTTGTATCCTTAGTGACCTGGTTTATGCATTCTTGCCAGCAGACATACTTCATCCACCTGTCAATTGCAACATTGCCACTGCCTCTCAGTAGATGTACTTTGTGTATTTAGCTTATATTCAGTGTATTTAAGTCTTCAGTTATCAGTGTAACAGATATATTTTGATAAGACCTTTTAGTTTTGAAGGAATCTTTTTTTTCTGTAGCTAATGGTTTGAAATGTTAGCGAGGGGAGACAGAAGACAGAGTTATGTCTTGAGAGTATGTAATAGTGTCAAACAAATGGCTTAATGTAAATGGAGTCTGTTTCAACTGTCTTTGGACAGGAGATTATGATACATACCATAAAGTGTGTAGCAGGTTGATTGTGTACATCCTTCTAGATGAGTAAGCTGGTCTGTGGGCTTACTGAGGCATGTGAGAAAAGTGCAATAATAAGGGAGTTGGTGTAAGAGATGAAATATCGTAACATATGTACCTTTTATAGATGACTACTTGAATTTAAACTAGGAACAAGCATTGACACGCTACTTAAAATACTTAGGAGAACTAGCCTTCTAAAATTCTTCGGCAGCAGTTTCAGGAGTTCTAGGGACAACTGCATGTTAAATCAATAAACTGTTTTTTGTTGGTTTTTTTTTTAACAGAGTTTCTCTATACCTTTTTAGGAGTAGTTTGTAATTTGTTTCTGGATACTTTCTAGCTAAAATCCATAGCTAAGTATAAGAATTCTGGTCTTTGAGTGTGTGTGTGATTTTTCTTTTTGGAAATGTCTTAAAGAATAATTTCACATATGTGTTCATAGATCAAACATTATCCAGTTTGGATCCAACCTATGCAGGCAAATGGAGGAAGTACTTAATCTTGAAGACCTATTTCTATATGGCCTATGTAAGTACATCAGTTGACAGCAATCACAGTTTTTAATGTTGTCTAACAGCTGCATAGGGAATGGGGGCTAAATACTGCCTTGACTTACTTTCCATGCTGGGAAGAGAGATTGTGCAGTGTCAGTGGCATTTGAAGTGGTTTTGTTGAGCCAAGTGGAATTACTGCAGTGTGGAATTTATTGTGATCACGTATTGTTAAGGGAAGCAATTCAGGTTGAGCACAATACCTGTCTTTCGTTATCTGCATCACAATCTAATTCAAGGCATAATTCAGAGCTGATCATCTTTTTGAAGGCCCTGAATGTAACTACGCTTGGTACCATTCCAAGTGCTATTCCTTTTTGTGTGACTGATCTCTTAGCAAGTGCAGCTGGCACACATAGAATCATCAGCTGCTCAATTTGGTATTTTATTTCTTGTAGCCTGCCAGAGCCTGTAATCTGGCCCTTTCATACTGTAAAAAAGGCCCAAACTAAGCAGTTAGCACAACTGTCTTTCCCTTTACTTTGAAAGTGTAGGTAAAAGCCACTTGACTTATTAGCAAGTTTGAGAGGTGAGGCACGGTCATAGCTATGGTACTTTTTTCTTTTTTTTTAATGGCAGATTTAGGTAACATTCACTGTAATGTGAGAACAGATATTAGAGGAAGGTATGCAAGATAGGCATTAGCTCATGGGATTGTATCTTTACCTATGGTATTTAGCAACTCAGTCAGGCACAGTCTGAAAATCACTTGGGGTCTTCTGTGGCCCCTGGTGTGATAACTGTGCCAACAACAGAGGGAGCATTAAACTCATTGCCCACAGTAAAGTGTGGGGAGTGATACCCATGTTCCTATAATCCTTGTATGGGTAGGATGAGCTCATTAGCCTTCTGGCAGTCATCCTAGGAGAAGGACAACTCTGATTCCAAACCCAGGCAGATGGAGCTCGTTTAGCCCTGTGAGGCCTTCCATCTAAGAGAAGGACACTCTAATAAAACCTGTGTCCTAAGGACTTCGCTGCCAGTGTCCAAGCTTGCTAGGCCCTGGCAGATGAACCTTAGGACTAAAGGGTGGGTCCAGCTCTGCGCATGCTGTGTCTCACCTAAAAAAATCCATAGCGCAGGCTCGTGGGTCCTATCTGCTATCCTCCTTTTATCAGCGCGCTTGGAAAAGGCGCTGATGAGGAGCGTGGATGGAGCCCTCCCTGGATCTTCGTTCACGAAGCCTAGCCATACATACATATATTAGCAACTCAGCAACTCCTGATAATAGGAAAGAGGCAATTCAGTTCTCACTGGAATACAGTACTTTCTTCAAGCATAAGTGTGAAGGAATGGGATGAAAAAGTGATTCAGACTATGGCAAAATATCTCAAACAGCAGCACAACTTACCTGTTCAGTATTCAGTGATGTTTGTTGCAGATTCACTTTGGAAGTGTTCAGGTAGTTTTGGGTTTTAGAGTCTTTGGTTTTTATACTTGACCAGGGTGCATCCTCTTCCTGTGATGGATCTTAACGCTGTGCATTGATATAGCAAGAGAGAAAGGTTTGTATTAAACTATATACTAATGCTTTTGATAAAACAGCCTTTATCAAGCTCAAAGTTACTCTTGGGTAGACCTGAGGCAGCTTGCTTCATACTTGCCTCACAGTGTTTATGTTGAACTGCATTGTTCAGTGAATGCTGCTATGACTTGCATTCCCAAATTGTCAGCAATCTGCAGGGAATACAGAATCATTAAGATTGGAAGACATGTCTAGGAACATCAAGTCCAACCATACCTATCATTAACATACAACTAAACCATGTCCCCAAGCATAGCATCTAAATGTTTCTTAAACACCTCCAGGGACAGTGACTCCACCACTGCCCTGGGCAGCCTATTCCGAGACTTAAAAACCATTTCAGTAAAGAAATTCCTCCTTACATCTAATCTAAATGTCCCCTGGTGCAAGTTGAGCCCATTTCCTCTTGTCCTTTCACTGTTAACCCTGGAGAAGAGACCTACCCAATCTCGCTCCAAACTCCTTTCAGGTTGTAAAGCGTGATAAGGTCTCCCCTGAGTCTCCTCCAGACTAAACAATCCCGGTTCCCTCAGCCATTTCTCATAAGACTTGTAGTCTAAACCCCTCACTAACCTTGCCCTTCTTTGGACATGCTCTAATGCCTCTATGTCATTCTTGTGCTGAGGGGTCCAAAACTGAACACAGTATTCTAGGTGTGGCCTTGCCAGCACTGAGTACAGGGGGACGATCACTTCTCTAGTCCAGCTGGTCACACTTTTTCTGATACAGACCAGGATGCTGTTGGCCTTCTTGACCACCTGGGCATGCTGCTGGCTCATGTTCAGTTGACTGTCGACCAGCATCCCCAGATCCTTCTCTGCCAGGCAGCAATCCAACCACTCTTTCCCAAGCCTGTAGTGTTGCCTGGAGTTGTTGTGACTGAAGTATAGGACTTGTTACTTGGTCTTGTTGAACCTGATCCCATTGGCCTCAGCTGACTGATCTAGCCTATCCAGGTCCCTCTGCAGTGCCTCCCTAATCTCAAGCAGATCAAGTCTCTCTCCTATCTTGGTGTCATCTGCAAACTTACTGAAGGTGCACTCGATCCCCTCATCCCGATCACTGAAAAAGACATTGAACAGAGCTGGTCCCAGTACTGAGCCCTGGGGAACACCACTCATGACTGGCTGTCAGCTGGGTTGAACTCCATTCATCACTATTTTCTGGGCTCGGCTCTCCAGCTAGTTTCTTACCCAGCGAAGAGTAAACCTGTCTAAACCATGTGATTCCAGCTTCTCCAGGAGAATGTGGTGGTAGACAGTGTCAAAGGCTTTACTAAAATCCAAGTAAATGACATCTACTGCTTGCCCTTTGTCCACTAGGCATGTTACATCATCATAGAAGGAGATCAGGTTAGTCAAGCAGGGCCTGCGTCTCATGAACCCATGCTGGCTGGGACTGATCCCTTGGTTGTCCTGGACTTGCTGTGTGATTGCTCTCAAAATGATCTATTCCATAACCTTCCCTGGTACCGAGGTCAGGCTGACAGGCCTGTAGTTCTCCGGATCCTCCTTCTGACCCTTCTTGTCGGAAGGGTCATATTGGGCATTGTATTGGCAAATCTCCAGTCTTCTGAAACCTCTCTGGTTAACCAGGACTGCTGTAAATGATACAGAGTGGCTTGGCAAGCACCTCTGGCAGCTCCCTCAGTATCCTTGGGTGGATCCCATCCAGCCCCATGGACTTGTTACTGTCTAAATAGAGTAGCAGGTCACCAACCATTTCCTTCTGGATTAAGAGGGCTTCACACTGCTCCCCATCCCTGTCTTCCAACTTGGGGGGGCAGAGTACCCTGGGGATAACTAATCTGATTATTAAAGACTGAGGCAAAGCACTGAGTAACTCAACCTTTTCCCCATCCTCAGTGACCATGTTCCCCAACACATCCAATAAAGGATGAAGATTCTCCCTGGCCTTCCTTTTGCTGTTAATGTATTTGTAAAAAAATTTTTGTCATCCTATACTAGGGTGGCCAGATTAAGTTTGAGATGGGCTTTTGCTTTTCTAATACCCTCTCTCCATGACCTAACTATATCTTTGTATTCCTGCTGTGTCGCCTGCTCCTTCTTCCAGAGGTAGTAAACTCTCTTTTTTTTCCATAAGTCTCAGCCATAGCTCCCTGTTCAGCCACACTGGTCTTCTACCTCATCTGCTCATCTTACGGCACATGGGGACAGCCTGCTCTTGTGCCTTTAGGATTTCCTTCTTGAAGAAACTCCAGCCTTCCTGGACCCTTTTGCCCCTCAGGACTGTCTGCCAAGGGACTGTCTACACCAGGGTCCTAAACAGTCCAAAGTCTGCTCTTTGGACAGCCAAGGTAACAGTTTTGCTGACTTTCCTCCTTACATCACCAACAATTGAAAACTCTAGTATGTCATGGTCACTATGCCCAAGACGACCTCTGACCACTACATCTCCCACCAGTCCCTCTCTGTTTGTAAACAGCAGGTCCAGCAGGGCACTTCCCCTGGTAGGCTCGCTCACCAGTTGTGTCAGGAAGTTATCTTCCACACACTCCAGGAACCTCCTACACTGCTTCCTCTCTGCTGTATTGTACTTCCAGCAGACATCCAGTAGGTTGAAGGCCCCTAGAAGAGCTAGTGATCCTGAGATTTCTGCCAGCCTCCTGCAGCATGCCTCGTTCTTTCCTATTACTGAAGGGATTGAAGAACTACCTGGGCTCCCAATCCTTCAACCAATCCTCCCAGTACCCTGAAATCCCTTGACTACCTTTGGATTTCTTTCAAATGGAAAAGGTATTTATTTCATGGGATTTCTTTCAAATGGAGTGGCAGCTTCAAAGAGGTGCAACTCTCATGTAAGTAAGAACAAGAATTGGTGCAGTATGATGTTGGTAATGATTTTGTCCTCTCCCTTTAGGCATACTGTTACCATGGTCAGACTTTACTGGCAAGTGATAAATGTGGGGAAGCAATCAGATCTCTGCAGGAATCAGAAAAATGTAAGTGTGTTTGAGACTGGATTACAGGATCTGATGATGACATGCCTATTTTATTTTGCTGTATAATGTTTATTTGGTCTCTCATAAACTTAAGATTTTATCTGACAACTGATGAAAATCTGCACACTTTTGAATACAGACAGTGTGTTTTTTGTCTTACCAAAGACTGTCTTTCATAGCAATGCTGCAGAAAATTTAATCTTTACCTCTCAGTCAAATACTAGCTTTAAAGAGCTGCCTGCAATACAGTGTAAAAATCAATTGTCTGTTCATCACATTTTCTGGTCTGTATGTTAAGTACTGCAGCCTCTTCTGATTTGGAGGTTACTCTTACATTGGAGGTCTTACATTAAGTAGTAAATCTAGACCTTGTTTGTTTGGTTTTAAACAGGTTTCAGAAACTTGTTTCCTTTCTATTCGTTTGAAAGGTAGATTAAGGGAAGTTCGTTGTAGTTCAGGGTCCATCCTTCTCTTCAAAGCTATTGCTAGCCCAACACCCTGTACTGCATAACTTTACCACAATGTATAAAAAATGCTCAAATCATCAAATTGGAAACCTTTAATACTAATTTCAAAAATTAACAAAAAATTTATTAAGAACAAACTAAAGTTGGATTACTTGCAGTAAAACAACTACTGTGGTTTTTACTGTACTTGCTGTTCAGACCAGATTGCTTCTTTTCCCACTCCATTTTAGATGTTGTTTATTTTTGGGTACGAGCTGTGCATAGACATCTTCATATCCTCTCTTTTTTGCTATCATGTGGCACAGTTCTTGTGCTTATTGTTGCATTTAGCCTCACACATAAGAATGCTTTCCTGCATCATCCTACCGAAAAAGCTATCTTTTGTTTTTCCTGTTCCTACTCGCTTTTTGGATGCAGTAAATTTTGGCTCTACGTGCTGCCTTTGAACTAGTTTATTTTTTGTTTCTAAGACACAAGAAGCCTAAAACTGAAGCTCTGTAGATTAGAACCGTGATTTAATGCAAATTATTGTTATTACATTTCTTCCTTGAAAAGTTTTTGCTAAGGCTGAAGCATTGTGCAAAGAATACGGAGAAACTAAAGGACCTGGGACTACTGCCAAACCTTCTGGACATCTCTTCTTTAGGAAATTAGGAAATTTGATTAAGAACACACTAGAAAAATGCCAGAGAGAGAATGGATTCATGTAAGTAATTTGTAGTTGGTAAAGTACTCTATAGGAACTGTTATTACCTTATTGGCCTTTATTTCATGATGGGATGGTAAATTTTACTCTCAGATTCTTACATTCCTTTAAGGCATGACATGTAACTTAAAGATAAACTTGCAGTTCTGTCATTTTCTTGTAGCAGGTTGTCTTGGTTTGATAAGAGAGTTTAGGAAAGACCCTGTTAGGGAACTTCCCTCTTCCCCCAAAAAGAAAGAAAAATGAGTAATTCACTCTGCACACCAGGGGTGAGTTGTAAAGAATAACTTTTAATGGGGGAAAAAATATAACAATGAAATACAGCTTGAACAAACCTCCTGGCTCCCCGACCACCACTATCGACCGCAAAAGAATGTGGCTCACCCCCCCACCTGCAGTAAACCTGCACAGAGATAGTCCGGTTAGGGTGAGAGAGCAGATTAGATGATCTGGGATGGCAGATGAAGGAACCAGGGTGGTGGATGAAAATGAGAGGAGGGATGAATGAAGAAGAGACAAAGGGGCGATATGGCCACTCCGACCATGCTGCGGTAAAGATGGTGGACTCACGCGGTAGCTCCCTTCTTCCCAGAAGTGACAAGTATCCCAGAGTTCTCTGCACTGAGATGTCCCTCCCGGTGCGCTGTTTACCCTGCGCTGGGACTACATCAGGGCTGTGTCACTGGGAGATCTCTCCTGTGGCTGGGGTATGCCGCTAGTTGTTCGTTGGTGCTGCTCCGTAGGGTGCACGGCTCCGTGCCGAGCTGGCACTGTGCTCCCCTGCTGCTCCAGGACTCATGGGTGCAGGCTGCCACCACCACTGCCCCCTGCTGTGCTGGGAAACCGCAGGGCTGCAAGCAGCTGGCGGGGCGGCTAGCGCGCTCTGCCACTGTTCCTGTATTTGCTGCTTCCTGGTCGGGACCCTGGCCAGGTCATGCCCACTCCCTGCACGCAGTTCGCTGCCAATTCACCACGGGAAGCTGCAACCCCCCTCCACTGTTTACAAACAAACACACCAACGGTCTAGGGGCATGAAGGGGGGGGAAGATGGATACTTCTTTTCATTTTACATACCGCATAACACAGGTTTGCTATGGATCTGTGCTATTGCCCTCTCCATGTTCTGTGCTAGTTGGCAGGGTAGGTTGGACTGACATACTGGAGAGGTGAAGGAGTGTTCTTCCTTCATTCCTGAGTTGCTTTGTTTCTTTTCCTTCTGCACAAGAGAAAGTCCTACAGAGGCTGCCATGTTGCTCTAATACCCTCTTCCCAGCTGCTGGGATCTAGTAGACAAAAGAGGACAGGGGAAATGGAGAAGACTGATAGCTGGTTCTGCTTTGCTAGCAAGGAAGTTAAAACATAGTCATGCGTTCGGTGAAGAATAGTATAATTAATTAAGGTAATTAATATTCTGAATAGAGCTTTCTATTAGTTAATGCCTCTTTTTCTGAAAGTTTGGAAACAGGTTNCCCAAACCATTCTATGATTCTATGATAAGATAGCAAAATTAGTTTGGTTTTAGAATTCTTTTGTTCATTTCTTTCTCCCTTCCCCTCCTATTTATTCCATAATAGATTTGGTTTTTTCCTTTGTTATGATATTTAAACACCTGGAGAATAGGGAAATTGACTTAAAAAAAGGATTTTGAAGTACATCAAGCTGAACTGCAAATAGGAAAAGAAATTCTGTTCTCTGCTTTGATTCCAATAACTTGTCATAGCTTAGAACAATAGCATACAGGAGATTTCAACACATCCACGTCCTTCTAGAAACAAACTTTAAAAGAGAAACCAGATTACCAGTGACTGTTTTGGGAGATATACTTGTCACAGAGCTCTGCTGCATCACACAAAGTAAGGTAGCCTGTGTCACTATCTGTCAGTTTTTAGCTCTTGTTGGTTTGCCAAGGGTGGATTTATACAGCTTTCAGACCTTGTGTTGCAGCAAGTCTTTGTGGGTATTGGAATCTCATTGCTGTGATGCACTGTGGCACATTAAGACTGATTTACAAACTGTCCGCTTCATCTTTCTTTCTGTGAAGTATTTTAAATCCTCGTTTAGATTTTGAAGGTTTTTTGGACAAAAAGTGCTCTTCTCATCGAAGGGCTGGGAATAATGGTTATCAAGTAGGAAAAAAACTACCTACAGGTACCTACAGAGGATGAACAATACCAAGAAGGAATTGCTGTTGTTCTTGTGAATGTTGCTGACAGAATGCACATCGGAGGATGCCTTAATGAAATGGAATAGATCAGCAATGATTGCCACTGTGAAAACCCAGATTGTTTTTCTTTAGAACTACGAAAAGGACTTGCAGAGTGCATTGTAATTTGAGTATATTGCTGTATTGCAGCTATTTTCAGAAGGTGCCAGCAGAGGCTCTCCAGCTCGAACTGAAAGCAAACTATGGCTTAGTAGAGCCTATTCCTTTTGAATTTCCTGCCTTGAATGCACACTGGACTCCTGAAACACTTGCAGCATTTGATCTCACCAAGAGGCCAAAGGATGACACTGTAAGATAATCAATCATGTGTAGTGTTCTATCCCATTAGCTTTATTCTGTGTAAAATACAGGGTTACTCTCATGCTTCTGTAATGTTCCCCAGCTCAGTGCAGGATGTAGACACAAGGCTCCTACCTGAGCTCACATTTCTGCTGTGCCAGGAGGCAAGTCAGTTAACCTCTCTGCCACACTGTCAGCATCTGGAAATTAGGAGTCATTTTTTTTTTCCGAGTCGTGAATAGGAAGGAATTCTTCAACATGTATAAGATGCTGAAATGTTACAGGAGTGAATACTGTAGAAGGTTTCTTTTCTAAAAAAGGATCCATTTAAGGATGCTGAAATAGAGAATAATTGGCTTTTCCCCCTTGCTTGATGCTTGCTCGAGGCTTGCTCAAAGCCTTCAGCCTTGAAAAGAGAGGGGGCTATTAGATTAGAATATTTGAAGTTAGCTGTACATAAATACTGTACAGACGCAGTGGTTTGTACTTGTGGTATTTAGAGCTTTTTCCTTCTTGTTTGCAGGCTAAACCAAAACCAGATGAAGAACTCAAACCTCTGAAGGAACCAGATATAAAGTCTCAAAAAGACAGTGGATGCCGAATTTCTTGAGTGCCATAAGTGCTTTGAATTCACTTTGAATCTGTATTAATTGAACTCTGAGGCTTTAGTTCTGATCTCCCTTTATCTGATCCTTTTTTAATTTAGAAGACTAATTTACTTTTGTTAATATGTGTCTATCTTGCTTGAGAATGTGGTGGATTTCTAGGAGTTATTTTTGGGTTTAGTGGGATATCATAAAATAAGAGGGATTAAATGTTCCTATTGTGCCTCTATAGAGTTGCTTTTTGTGGATGTAGTTTCTGCCCACAAATAGCAAAGGAAGTATGTTTTTAACACTTTAGGATTTTTCCATTAAATTATATGCAATATAATGTCAAATACTGCAAACAACTGCACAAACAGTTATATTTATTCAAGTTTTGTCATTGAGGCTTGATACCTTGTCATGTTCTGATTCACTTAACTGTAGTGAGCAGAAAAAGTCTGGGTTTGGTTTGTAACATCCCTATGGTGTTTCACAGGACTTTCACAGAACTTGGAAAACCTTAAACTCTGCATATCTGGAGCACAATTTATGTTCTTCTGAAATGATCAGGCTCTCTTCCTTCCTTTGTAGAAAAGGGTTCTTGTATCAGAATTTGTAGTAAGGTACTTCAGCTTGTCTGTCCTTAAATTAAAATCATTTAATATTGAAGTGCATGTGAAGATGATGCAGCAAGTAATATGAAAGTGCTTAGAAGTAATGCATCATGATGTCATTCATTTAAAGATTTGGTAAGTTTGAAAGCTGAAGACCATTAAAATCCCATGGCACTAGAGTTCATAAAGTTGTCATGCATAAGGTAGTGGAATTTTAACTAAGATGCTGTGTTTTCATCTGGGTAGTGTCTATAAGTTGTTAGGAGAACAGGGAGGAAAGATGAGTTGAAGAGCTGATGGCACAACTGGGAAACCAATCTCTAGGTTTCCTTTGTTGTATGTAAACAGTACTATTTCTCATCTTTTGCAGTGTTGCACTGAAATCAGCTCCTAAAGAAGAGAACTAGCCAATGCCAAGCCCAGTCAAGTCTGAGAATGTATTTTGTAGAACTTGCTTCTTCCATATCTGGCTACTGTGGAAAATGTAGTAGCATTCTTCAGTGGCTGAGCACTGCAAAAACAGCCATGTCAACAAAAACATAGATTTCTGATTTGCTGTGAATTTAAAAGAATATGATGCATGTGTTGAAGTGAGGGCCTTGCGATCACTGGGTACCAGTTGCTACACTTCACTTTACCTGAGAAAGGAACTAAACAGCCTGAAAATGTTCCTGTTTCAACAAAACATGATGGCATATCATGCCGTATACTGCAAACACATTCATCACGTTGTGCTGTTCGGATTGGTTCATCTTCCACTGTGAGGAATTTATTGCTTCTGTTTGAAATCTTTTATGGGACTTAGAGTAACTTAGCTGAGAGGGCAGGTATGCAGCTTCTTGAAAGTCTGTGAAACAAAAGCTGTTTTGAAGGTTAATAGGAAACTCAAAATTCTTTCTGAGATACTGAACCAGCTACAGAATTTGTTGCTGCAAAAGGTAAAGATGCTCTTAATGCTGGCTGCCATGGGTGAATCAAATGCAGAACTCATTGCTTCCAGATTTTTCTTACAGCTGGTTCTGCACACAAAAAAGTTTAAAATCAGCTGAATTGCTTTAGAAGTTTCTGTTCTGCAAGAGCTTAGGCAGGTGGATGATAATGAGTATCAAGAATAACTTAAATTGATCTATTCCTTTTGATGCTGCACAGGGACTTAGTATGTGTTCTGTAAAGAGTTACTGAGATCTGTTCATAACTTGATCAGCTGACTGTTTAGACTTCTTGCGTTGTTAAAAGATCAGCTTAGTTTGTGCCAGAATGGAGCATGGAGCTACTTTGCTGATACGGATTTAAATTCTAAAAAATTACTACATCTGTAGTCATCTACATTTTCTTAGCCTGCCCCATTTAAGGATCAAGAGGCACTTAACTCAGTTTCGTAATTATTTTTTTAGTTAATCATTGTTTTTCAGATGCCTGTGTATGTTAATACTTAAATGTCTCTCCCTAATTAATTTTCTTCCTATGCAGACTAGATTCCATTTTCCCCTCCTCCCTTCATTTTTCCCTTCCTTCTGTTACACACTGTGGCACAGACTTACCCTTGTTAGCTAATGCATGCGTAGGTCCTGGCACTCATTTCCAATGAGGCTTTTCCCCATGAGTGTATTTCAATATATGATAATCTTTAAATAAAATGAACAGATAATGACCAAATTATTCCCAAACAATTTCTTAGGAAAGATTACTTTATGAACTTGCAATTTTTGGACACTTTCTTGAACAAAGTGGTTTGTTTGAATCAAATTCACTGTAAATACTTTGGGGCATAACCAAGTAGATTGTGTCAGATTGTAGCATTACTTAAGCCTAGCTGTGTAACCTCTTATGCCATAGCTGTTTCAGTAAATATGATGTAGTATCTTGAAAATAGACTAATGGAACTTAGCAATCACTTAGACTAACTCACTTAACGTGTTGCTTTTCAAGACAAACTTTGTTTAATTGTTAAAATCCTAAGGCAAATATTGGATAGTTTTACCCAAAAATAAGAAACTAGAGACTGTTTAGTTTGCAAAGTATAGAGAACTGTTGGTCAACAAGCAGTTTTCTCTTCTGGTTTTGTTGGCTAGTGTCCTGGTTTGGGCTGGAGCAGAATTAATTCTGCTAAGATGGTATTGCTTCTAGCCAGGGTCCCTTTAAAAGCGACTGTATTCCTCTGAGAGCTGGCAGTATGTTTTCAAAACACATTATCATCTTCTAACTGGGTTACAGCCTAAGAACTGGAATGTAAACTTTCTGTGATTTTACTGAGAAGTCAGGGGGGTGTGCAGGGTGAGAGTTTACACCTATGGGAAAGGGACAGGCAAGGCAGGTGACCCCAAACTGACCAACTGAGTATTTAATTTTATACACGTCATGCTTGGTATAGTTTTGGGGGGCCATCCCCTCTTCTCTCTCTCTTCTTCACCTCTCTTGCAGCCCTGCTTGGCGTCCCAGCTTTGCTGCTTCCCTGCTTCTGAATCCAGGCCTCCAGGGTCCAGCTTCCTCCTTTTCTTTCCCTGCCGCAGGGGGAGTTCGGCTGCAGTAATATAGCGACCAGGAGAGAAGGTGGGAGGTTTGGACATTGGTACTGGCTCTGTATTTTTGCCTGTATATATATATTGTCTGCTGCTGCTGCTTTCTATTAAAATAGTTAAAAGTTTCTTTGCCTTTTCCAATCCACAAGTCCCATTATTTCATCCAAACCATAACAGCTAGTACCAAGAATTATTGTAAATAATGTGTAGTTTAACTGTTCAATATGTTTAAGAACATGGGTAAATTGACTGGGAGTTTCAGTTAATCTGGAAACCTAGAACCCACGTTCCTTCCATTATGATTTCCTTTAGTAATTTTTAAGACTGAATATTTTGAATGGTGACTTTTTAATACTCTAATGCTGCAAGAGCCTGCTTTTGTAGCCTCTCTCTGGTCTTAGGGGCTCTCATGGCTAAACCTGCATATCTTAGTCTTTAAAAACTTGTGCCCATCTGAACTAAGACAAAAGTGCAGCTAAATAAAATACAAAGTACTGGGCCCTCTATTTTGTGCTTTTAAAAATGTAGTGATTGTCTTCAATCTACTATAAAATAAGCCATTAAGGTCTGTGTAAGATTTCGATTTAAATACTTTCCTCCATGTTACGTGTTCCTGGGTGTACAGTACTTAGTCTCCATCCAGCATGTAACGCTCCTACAACTGAGAGACTAACTTAGGCCTTTGGATGCTGACGTCTGCCTCCCACTGGATTCAGCTGAGGATTTTTGCCTGTCAACCTAAGGATGATGTTTGTTGCTTAAATGTTCAACATGGCTAAATGTTGTGTCTGTAATGATGGTAGTGGTTCATACTATAAGTAATAAAACACATCCCTATATCTGTGTAGAATATAGCCAACTTTGCACTTCAGAAATTTCTGATCTTGCAATTTCTGTACAATACAATGTGGTTGTAAATATTTCTTCCTGTCATTTTAATTTTGTTGCACTAATTTCAGTACTGTGCTATTGGTAATATTTTTATGGGAAACATTACAAAAATTTATTTTCAGTTGTCTATGTATAAAACAAGCTCACAAAGCATATCTCTACCATTAGTATTGCGGGAGCATGAGAGGAGGCAGTAGGACATCTGCCTGTGATGTCAATTCAAAGAAATGAAAAGTTTCTGTCTATTGGCTAAGGGATGATACATTTTTATCGCATCCCTCTATATAGTATCTAAATGGAAGTTTAAGCATTAGCATAAATCCTGTTCATGCCTACTCATTATTTATTAGAAAAAAATCCATATGTAAGGATCATTGTCAGATTTTCATAGCAGCATAAGTTGCTTTTGGTGTTGTTCCTCCCCTTCCCCACAACTAGCTCAGTTAAATGAGGAATAAAGCACAGTGAGTATGACTGGCATGGAAAAGCCCCTGCAGTGGGTACCTGTCTCCAGGTTTTGAGTGCAGTATAAAGGCATTTCCACAATGACCATTGGTTTCACTCACTCTTTCCCTGTGATGATACTTTCAACAAGTGTAACATGGTAACTTAGGGGGCTCTTGATTAGATTTTTATGTCGGAAGGCCTACCTCCTGTGGTGTTTGTGCCTTCATGGATTACAACCTTCTTGAAGCCATCCTGTTCTCTGAATAATCAAACTTCAATGGAATCAGCTCTGATAAGTCTGACTGAATGTTATTCAGTGAAAATAGTCACCATGCTTAAGCTTCATAATTTCAAAATTTGTATATGACCACGAGTTTCAGAGTACCATTTAAAATACACAATCTTAATTTATCAGTTTGTTTCATCATTTAAAATTTCAAGTATAGTAGCAAGAAAAAGGGTCTACCTTGAGTGTTATTTTCTCCAAATAATGCAAAACTAATAATTATAGAGAATACTTTATCTTGCAGTATGCCCAAAGGAAGACATAAATAAGCAAGATACATGGATTGGGAGCATATGGAAGTAGTAGCTACAGTGAAGCACTTAAAGTCATGGGGCAGGAAAAGAGGAGATGGAATTTCCAAACTTCTGAGAGGTTCTGTTAAAAAAAAAAAAAAGTAATTAGATATTACTTGATATGCTTATATAAAATTCGAGTGTTTGCAAAGGTCTCTGACGTTGCAGATATTTCATTTACTATGTGAAAGGGATATCTGAGAAGTGCAGATTGCTTTTTCATTTCCAGAGGCATGACTGGCTCTTTCAGTGTTAGTGTAAATGCACACTAATGCCCTTTAGCCTCTAGGGCTTTACTGTAGCTTCCTGAAGAAAAAAAGTACTCTCAATCAGACTCTGACGTCTATCTCCTTCCAATAGAAATCTTTTCCCCTCAACAAGGTAAATTGAAAAAACCTACAGAAAAAGTGTTTTCTCTCATTATGTTGTGACTTCAGTAAAATATCTAGAACTGATTCTACAGTATTTTTCCTCCTTCCTAGTGATTTGAAGGATTTCAGTTATTGGAGAATAAGAATTGTTTGGCTGTCTAAAACTATCTTCTAATTAATTTTGGCAACATCAAATCATGTTGTTGCCAAATTTTCTGGAAAGTAGACACTCAGCACAAAATTAATGGAGAAAGAGTTACCTTGAATTGAAAGGTGTAGAAGCTTCCACACCTTCAGGATCCTGTACATGGATGCGTGTGCTGCCCCAAGGGATTACACCTTTTTATATGTTCTATTGGTAATTAACATATAGATATCTATAGCCAACCCTGGCACTAGGTTTTCCAATAGCCCACCCCTGGTGGTCTTCAGCTCTGCCCCTTGGAGAGAGACCACATGGGGTTTGGCCCTCTTCTCGTGTTTTGTCTTCAAGCTATCTGCAGGTGGCTTCTTCAAAACATCATGTCCTTGGCAAGGCATGAGAAAGTCCGAGAAGTACCTTAAGAATGTGCCTAGTGGCTTCTAATATGTGAACAATCCAGGAAGCTTCACATAATCCTTAAAGTTCTAAAAATCTACAAAATACACTTAAATCTTTGGGCATCATTTCCCCACTTTAGAGGCTTGGCAAAACTTTTATTTTGCCAAATCTCTGCTACTTAACTTATAACTTACATTCTATGTTCTATAGATAA